>JABUQX010081148.1:40000-42500 GCA_015478945.1 Trachelipus rathkii | reverse complement strand
TACAATGAAATGGAAAATTTTTTAAACATTTTTTAGGTGTGACTAATAGAATCTCTTTATGGTAATTATTATTTTAGATTTTAAATTTAACGTTAGTTATAAAACTTTAATTTCTTACTTCACATTAAATTTAAATAGCATTCTATCTTTGTTTTATCAATATTTAAAAAGTCTAAAACTAGAATCTGATGAATGCCGAAGTGGCCAGGCGAAATACTTAGATTAAAAGTTCAAGAAAGCCGTGTGCTATTCGTATCCTAATTAGTCCTGAAAAAATTAAACATAAAGGGGTTAAACCTTTAGAAAAATGGAAAAAGCTTGTAAATCTCACTCATATATTATTATTATTATTATTATTATTATTATTATTATTATTATTATTATTATTATTATTATTATTATTATTATTATTATTATTATTATTATTATTATTATTAGTAGTGTTACTAATGATTATTATTATTATTATTATTATTATTATTATTATTATTATTATTATTATTATTATTATTAAAATATTATTATTATTAATTCTACAATATAGGTTAATTATATATTATTATATAGTGTTTACTAATGATATTATATATTATTATTTATTATTATTATTATTATTATTATTATTATTATATTATTATTATATTATTATTATTACTTATTATTATTAATTATTATTATTAGTCATTATTATATTATATTAATTATTATTATTATCTATCTTGCGTGCATAAGGAAAAAGTGAAATAAGAGGATCACTATGTCAAATTCCTAAAATGAAATGCAAATAGATGCAGAATGGATATGAGAAGTTTTGCAATGCAGCTACAATAATACCCACGATTTTTTTTGTTCCATTTTTATCATTCTTTATGGTTTTCCTGTCGAGTACTCGAATATTTAATAGCCAGAGAAAAATATTCTTCTCTCAAAATTTATGACTTCATATACTGAACCAGAAATCCAGGATTTTCTATATATATATATATATATATATATATATATATATATATATATATATATATATATATATATATATATAATACTATATTATATCCTTCGTTACGAGAAGCGAGAAACCTCGAGTACTTCGCCACTTATTATTTTTTAGTGAAGAAATGCTTCTGAGCCCTCCAAAGCCAGGCAATCTATTATAGATGTTTTGTGTTTCATTGGTTAGAAACATCATCTTTATCAGTAGAAGGATGGATCCCTGAGGTAATAAAATTGGTATTGCTGAAGGAAGGGGTGATATTGCCTGCATACAATAGAATTGGTTTCTTTATGTTGGCCAAAGTTAGTTCCTGTTAATATCTTCAGACTTTGATGTGATGTTGTTTGTGTTGGGTGTGTGTGCGTGTGGTGGGGAGGGCAAATGTCATGTGTGTGTGTGTCTAAAGTCAACCTAAGAGGGTTGGATTATTTATTAAGATGGAGTTTCTTATTTAAAAGATGAATTGTTGGATTTTTCTGGGATTCTTTTTTATCTGATGTGAATAATGTGTGAATAATTAATTGAGAGTTTTGTGAGGTTACATCTATTAATGTCTGTTTCAGTTGTCGAGGCATATATAGTACTTAGTTCTGTGTATTGTGCCCGGCTGTATATCATGAAGAGGGCTGAGCGAATGTATAGATCAATATATATATATATCATATTATATATATATATAATATATATATATAATATAATATAGATGTATATTAATTTTTTATTATATTAATATATATATATATATTATATATATATATAGTTTCAACCCCGGCCAGAGTTATAATACCTAAAATTCCATCTAAGCTGCAAAAACACGATTAAATGATTGCCAAATTCAAAAGCCAATCCCCAATTCAGAATTTTTGAAACGTGTGAATTCAAAAGAAGTTTGACAAAATGATGAAGGAAATGTGTCTCAGACTCTCTTCAAAGGAGGTGCTTTGAGACTAGAGAGTTGAGAAAAGCAGTGTCCATTGTAATAGCGACTAAACAAGGAGTGTGACGTAACAGTTCGACATTAGAAAGAGATTTGTATGCATAAATGAGAATATGAGAGTTGATTAATCGATGAGTTTTTGACTTCACCTTAATATAAAACAGTGGTGCTCATACTTTTGCCTAATGAGAAGATCCGACCCAAACAAACTTTAAAAAGCGGGTGATCGCGACACTTGCCAAAATACAATTTTAAAGGTACTATCTTAGTAAACAAGATAGGTATCCATGGTCGGGGTAAAGAATTTACCAAGGTCACTCACTTCAAATCAAACTACAATACGAGCATACGATATTTACTACAGGGAATAGAAAATACAAAGCGGAGTAAGGAAAAATATTATTGTCGGGATGACGAGGCATGGCATTGGTGATCCTCTGCGTATTTTGCAAAAGATGGCGTGCAGCAACGTATTACTAAGCGCAAGCACGAAGTTAAGTGATCATCTGTAAGGCAAGTTCGATATTTAGATTTGATTATTTTCATTTGAGAAAAGGCAGACTCGCATAAAT
>JABUQX010081148.1:15000-25000 GCA_015478945.1 Trachelipus rathkii | reverse complement strand
ATATATTAAATGTATATATCTATGATAGAATAAGCTTAATATTAAGTAAATACTCATTAAATAAATATTAGCATAAAAATGTTAATTAAATATCAATCAAAGTATAAAATATAAAATATAAGTTTTCTTTGGTTATTCAAAAATTTCAAAATAAAAATAAAATCAATTAAGATTAGTGTTAATTCTACCCATACATTGGTTAAAGTCTTCCTCTTATGGAGAAACTCTCAGTGTGTGACATTCTAGTAGTGGCTGTATATTCTCTTCCTCGCCATGCTAGATGCCAACGAACTGGTAATGTATTCAAAAAATAGTGTGATCTGTATATGTAAGAAATCGTTGTTCCTACTAGTTGTTCGCCTAAGAATTTGAATAACTTTTTGATGTTGTTTCTTCTGTATTGCCGTAGCCATATTCCAATTAAATCTCTGGTGTTAGCATATGATGAAGGTAACAGTTCATTTTTCAGCTTTAATACATCTGTTTCGCTCATGTAGTGTGTTAACTTCATGGGTATATCAAACACGTCGATGGTCCATGCTTGTACACACATTGTCACTAGTAATTCTCTGTTATGGATGAATTCAGTTCCATTTACAATATCTTTGATCATCATATGTTCTATACCTTCCTCTGATTGAATACTTCTAAGTTTTAATAATTTATACAAAATTCTTGGGGATATTCTTTTACCCATACTTCGTTGTGTTACTGAATCTATGTTATTCCAAAATATTGTTAATAGTTCTCTATAATTTACAGGATAACTTTCTTCTAAAGTTATTTTCTCTAAAATTACTTCTAAAATATCACTAAAACCTCCTAGATATACTAGTTTTCTTACTATATGTGCACATTCTGTGCAAAATAAGCTATGAAATGGGTATTCGAGCAAGATTGATAAATGCCCTGTCATTTCATCTCCATTTCTTAATGAATATAATACATTTCTTTGTCTTTCAGCTTTAGTTAGTAAGTTTGAGATTTCATATATGGTCTTAGTGTTAGTATAAATTGGTCTAATGGATCTAATTATGTTCCGGTTCTTTTTCATTATGGCTTGTGCAATAAGTTCTAATTCTTCCCATTCTTCAATTTCCTTCAGTTCTTGAACTATTTTGCTAAGTTTGTTCTCGTTACCAATTGACAAACAATCTTCTAGTAGCGTTCTGCTATTATGTCCGTCATATTCTCCTGGTACATAATCATCTAAATATACTTGTATTCGTGTGAAATCTTCATTGTTATTTATTAAATGTGCTTTAATCCTAGTGAAAACTTCTCTATCTTTAATCATTCCTATGTGATCAAAACAGTTGTGGTCAAACAAATCTATAACGTCACCTACTTCCATTGGAATACGGTATTGGACTCGGGTTACAACCCAATCAATTAGTTTCGTTACCAAAATCTTTATCCATAATTGGACAAGTTCTTGTAATATTTTGGGAATTGGTAGTAAGAGACTGACCTGACTAGATATCACTGTTTGTTTCCTAGTAAGTATTCTGTGCATCGTATCAAATTCTGTTTCAAAGGTTTCTCTCGATGCCTTTTCTTGACGCCATTCACGTTCCAAGTTTCGTCTTAGTATCATCTTAGAACTGTTAGTGACGATCGTCAGTACTCCAACTTTGATAGCTGCAAGATCCGACAATCCTCTTGGCGTGGTAAAGTTATCAACTTCCATCTATACTAAAAATGATTAAAATTACAAGCACAAAATATAAATTCTTAAACTACTGGTTAGACCTGGATTAGTTATTGAAATATACTTAAAATTAAATATAATGAATAAAATTATAAAGTTCAGGTACATTTGCACGTCTTAATTGAGTGCAATTAAGTACTCTAATAGTTTCGTGTTACGAGTTATACATGGGAAACTTAAAATTAAAGGTTATAAGTATATGAAAAGAAAAATCAATAAAATAATATTTTATTGTAAAATTTATTATTACACATATTATTAATTCAATTATGTCATTACAAATTAAATTCGACATCTATCCTTTTAACAGTTCCTTTTTCAGGGTTTCACTTTTTAGCAATCAGAGATAGTTAATGAACTAACTTTTACTGTCTTTATCACTAAATGTGACTCTTCTTATGTTTTTGAATCTGACCTTCTTCGCAGGTAAATCCGGCGGTTTTCTTGGAGGTAGGTCTGGTGGAACTGGATTGGTGAATTTTTCTGGCAATTCTGGTGCTGTATGATCCATTCTTTCGGTTCGAGATGTTGACTGTCTCGTCTGAACAGGTGATCTTTCTATCATCGTATACTGATGTTTCGGTCTATATGATAAATCCTTTTCCTTACCTCTAGTTCTTCGAGTAGGTTCATCTACCGGTTGTGATACTGGTAATGCTATAGCTTGTTCTACATTACTGGACATTTCTTCTGTTCTTCCGACTATTGGTTCATTTGGTTCCAATGTAGCTTGTTTTATTTCACTTTCTTGTGTTTTTTCTGCTACTGGTTCCATATTTTCGTCTACAGCTTCAGGTGTTTCATCTTCCATATTGAATTGCGATTCTTCAGTTATATTCCTGTTTGTTTTAGGTGTTCTCAAATAAATTACTCTAGATTCCTTTTCATCATCATTATCATCTTCAGGTTTTTCATAATTATTACGTTTATTTTGTTTACCTTTTCTTAAGTTAACATTAATTTTCTGTCTTGTGTCTGCGGATATATTTATATCGGTTTATTCATTAAATTTCTCATCTTTTCTTCTTGTTCTAGCTACTTTAAAGTTATCAACATTTACTCTATATATCTTGCCTGTTGTAGGATCTCTTAGAATATACGTATTACTTGTTTCAAATTCATTCACGTAGCCTTCAATGCGGAATGGACCTCGCCATTTTCGGAACAGTTTGGGTGATAGGTGTGGTGGTTTGATTCTCTGAGTGTACACCAAATCTCCTATCTTTATTGGTCTATCTTTTGCCTTTTTGCTACTCTGGGTTGAGTACTTTTTAACTTCATTTTCTAAGGTTACTCTTGCTTGTCTTCTTATTTCCTTAATTCTTTCATATAATTTCTCTATCTTTTCGTCCTCCTTTATAGGTTTAGGATCTTTAGATTTTATCAAGGCTTCAGTTGGTATGTCTGACGGCATATGCTTAGTGTAACCATAGAGCAAAAAATGGGGATCTGTTTTAATGCTACCGTTGTATGTATTATTTATAGCTGCTTGGGCCAAAGGTAAATATTGGTCCCAATCTCGCTGATTATCTTTTACATAACATCTCAGAAAGTTTGCTATATTTGCGTTTGTGGTTTCTACAAGACCATTTGAATTGGCGTGGTAGCTACTTATTTCTACCTTTTTAATCTTAAAACTTTCTGCATAGTACCTTCTATGAGTTTTCCTACAAATTCCAATGCATTGTCAGAGATTATTGTATCTGGTTACTGGTGTGGACATACTACTATCCGTATCTATAAAAAACATCTACAATCTTATCACTATCTCTCGATCTTTAATTGCTGCTAATTCTACCAATCTTGTTAATGATCTTTTAAAGACGAGTATGTTATTTATTCCCTTCCGTTGAGGTGGTTAGATGGACCCATACTGTCCATCGCAAATCTTATGAAACGGTTGTTCCGCTAAGGGATACTTCTTATTGTTGGCCTTTTTAGGCTTAGAACCTTTCGCTTCTTGACACGTATGACAGCTTTTACAAAATTCTTCAACTACTTTTCTTTGGAAATGATATCTCCTCCTTAGTTTTTCTAGAGTTCTTTCTGACCCACTATGACCTTGTATTGAGTGAGTCATATCAATGGCTATATCTATCAAAGATTTGGGTAACCATATTTTATAGTTTTCTTTTATCTTTATATAAATCATATCTTTAAAGAATTTTAAACCCTTTATCTTTTTACCCTTTTGTAGTTCTTCATATTCTTCCTTCATTTCGACTGCCTTCTTTTGTTCTCTTGATATAGTTGCGGTATCTAACGTTAATATTTCATCTGTTTTACCTATGTCTTTAATATTATTAGTAAACTTACCTTTATCTGTTACTTTATCTTTACTATTGGAGTTCTTAATTTTCTTGATTTTAAAACTATTATTTTCTTTAGGATGGTGCTCTATCATATTGAGTTTTTCTTGTCTCGTTTCTTCGGCTCTTATCTCTTCGTCATCTATTTCACCTGTGTCCGGGATGTATCTGGACAAAAAATCTGCAACTGAGTTCTTCGTACCTTTTATATGTTCAAAGGTTGGATTGAAATCTGATACTGTTAAAGACCATCTAGCTAATCTAGCCGTTGGATATTCTTTCTTAGTGAATATTGCTACTGCTGCTGAATGATCAGTTTTCACTTTTATCTTATATCCATATATTAGGTTCTTAAACTTCCTCAATGCGAAGATGATTCCCAAACATTCCATCTCGGTAGGGGCATAATTCTTTTCCGCTTTTGTCAATGTTCTGCTTGCAAAAGCTAAAGGTAATTCTTCTCCTTTATCATTTTCTTGCAGTAATACTGCACCTAATCCGTGGATGGATGCGTCGGTCACAACTATAAATTCTTTATCAAAATTAGGATATTGTACGATCGATCTTGCTAACAGTAAGTCTTTTAACTTTCTCAATGATCTTTCTTGTTCCTCTCCCCAAATGAATTCTTGTTTCTTCTTGAGTAGTTTGGTTAGAGGTTCGGCGGTACTTGAAAAAGGCGGTAGAAGAGTTCTGAAAAATCCAAAGAACCCCAAAACTGAACGTACCTCCGGCACGCTCGTAGGTGTTCTGATTTTCGACAAAGTTTTCAGCTTCTCAGGGTCTACAGTGACTCCTTGACCCGAAATCAAGTATCCTAAAAAGACTATTTCTTTCTTGAAAAATTGGCATTTCTCCAATTTAATCTTGAAGTTACATTTCCTCAGTGCATCAAAAACTCTTGATAGGCTATTGTAATGAGAAGGTACATCTTGAGAGTATATTATTATATCGTCAATGTATGATAGACAATCTATACCTAGCAATCCGCTTAACACGAGGCTCATCACTCTGCTAAACACTGCGGGGGATTGTTTCAGCCCCATTGGTAGGACGCGTGGCTGCCAAGCCCCTCTCTGGGTTCTAAATGCTAGTAGGGGTCTACTCTCTTCGCTCAATGCTATCTGGTAGAACCCATCGAGAACGTCGACACAAGTAAATATACTAGCTCGTCCTAGTGAGTTCACCGTATCTTGAATGAATGGAATGGGGAAGGAGTCCCCTATTGACCATTTATTTATCTTCCTATAGTCGACACAAATCCTGGGACGCGCTCCAGACTTCTTAGGTATCACTAGCAATGGACTGCTGTGAGGGGCCACTGATGGTTCAATCAGGTTCTTCCTCAACTGGTCCTTTGTCCAGTTATTAATATCTTTCACGAAAGATCTCGGTTGCTGATACTGTGGAGTGAACAGGACCTTTGGGCATTTCTCATCTAGTTCTAGTTTAAATTGATAGTTTGGGGAATCTGCCCTTGCGGTATCTGCCAATCCCACAACGTCTCTATGTTTTTCATGAGAAAATCATAATGTTTTCAAGGTTCCTTCAGGCGTGTAAACACTCGATTACTTTTCATTCATCCTTTCGTTCAATATCTCTTGTAGGTCATTATACAATTCTCTTCTCTGGATACCTCAGTTATTGTGGGTATCTTCCACTTTTTATAATCTTTTCTGGACTCTTGCATAGTCTGTGCGTGTATCTGCTTCATCATGGTATTGCGTGTTGCATTGACTCTTTCTATTTCTGTATGATCTCTTCTCAAGACTGGATAGGCTGTTGTTATGGCTTCACCCTTTATTATTTCAATAGGGCGGCTCCCTAAATTAATTAGCTCTATTATTATATTACCTTCCTTCACATTTGATAAAGTACTCCGTATAAAAATAGCTGCGCTACCTCTAAAGGCATCTGTTGGTACTGTAATTACCATGCTGTTGTCAGGTAATTGTTGCGCTTTTTCATCTTCAATTTTGGCTTCTAATATATACTTATAATTAGGTATGATTCTTTTATTCTTATTAAGTTTAACTATACACATGGTATCTGTATCTTCATATAAATTAGGTTCTCCTATTATTTCAGGTGTGTATTTATCTAAGTTTTTACCATTAGTATTTATTACCAACAACTTTTCTTTTATTCTTTCTTTATCTACTTTCGACATAAATTGTTTATTGTCAGATTGGACTCGAGAGTTTTGGGCTGCAATCATTCTTGCTGAGGTCTTTACGCTCTTTCCCGTCGAAGGCGATGACGGATATTCATCGTCAGCTTCTGGGACCCATAAGTCTCTCTCTTCCTTACTGACATTCAACAAAGTATGTTCATCTGCACATCTTTTATCTTTAAATTTATGATGTGTTTTGTGGTGATCGTTTTTGTAGTTCAAACTTGTAGTTGAGTTTGATGCTTGTTGGCTGATCAATTCCAAGTTCACATCTGCATCATTACTAGCTTGATTCCACTCGAGTTCACTTACGTATGATGTTGTGGTATTAGACGCCTTACGTACCATTGGCGTACACACGGGTTGTGTGGTTTTTGTTTTAGGCCTTGAACCGCTATACTGACCTTTTAGCGGGTGCAGAGTGTTTGCGTGCATTTGCGATGTTTGCAAGTACTCCACATCTTGAGTGTGTTGAATGGCTGAGTCTTCAGTGTTGGTTGCGTCACTCTTCCATCTTCTAGCCTTGTTACCGTTCCTATTTCTCATTCCATTCGCTTTGGCATTATTGAGGTACTTCGGCGGCCGTTCCTTAGTATCTCTATACCAATTTGAATATCTATAAGAGTTTGGTGTGGATTGTTGAGCATTGGATGGTGCGGTGCGGTACCGTACTGTGTTGTCACCATCAACCAAAATTTTATTTTCCGAATCTTTTCTATGATTCGTCCAATTCTTTCTCTTCCAACTTCGGTTGGGGTTTCTGGCAAATTTTCTTTTAATACTATTGCAACGGTCAGAGCTCTGATCATAACCGTGCTGATCACTTACTTCAGAATTATATACATAATTCTCTTCACCATGATCGAAAAGTACTGTTTGATCAGGTGGATAAGGAGTAAACTCCTTATAATCTAACATGTGAGTGCTGTGCTCATTCTCACTATTATTATTTTCTAAATCTGAATCAGATGATTGACTATTATGCTCATTCTCATCAAGAGATGTGTATGAGTCTTCATCTGCATAATTGCCAGTGCGCTGCATCATATTTGCCGATTCAAACGCGTGCTCCATACAAGTGCGGTTATCATCACTCTGGACATCGCTTTCAGACTCCAAGGACTCTGATTCTACTTCGGAAGCTTCCTCACGGATTACATATAGATCCGGAGTTCTTGAGACTTTATAACAATACAGGTCACCTTCAAAGACATCATCCATGCGAGTCTGAGGCGGTCTTTTATATCTCCCTCTACTGGTATCCTCGTACCAGTCTTCGGCATCATTTTGGCTGTCTCTTGAGTACCTATTGTTATTATGGTACCAGCCTTTATTTTTGCGCTTATTTCTGCGCCTATTTCTATAATTTATGCGCTTATTTCTATTATTTCTCTGCCAGTTCTTTCTATTATTACATCGGTTAAATCTTCTGCCTCTCTGCCATACAGGATTCGGTTGTCGTCGCCATGGGTCTGCACGGGCATAGTTATAAGTACTATGGCATCGGCCCGATCTCTTATTCGGTCTACGACGTCTTATCTTCCTCCTCCGTTGCTGCCAGCGATTCTCCGTTGTTCCTGATGTCTTATCTTCGCAGATTATATTCGATCGTTGGTTGGAACATTCCTTGTCCACCATTTTCGCGGATAGTTTTACCTTTTTGTCTACCATTAAAGGTATCGGGTTGTTCACATCTACTTTTAAACCTGTGCTACTTTCCTCTTTGAAATAGCACTTCCTATCCTTAAAATCGAATATGAGTGGGGTCTGTGACAATATATCACAGCCTAAAATGAGATTACCTTCGAAATCACAGTTATCTCCTACTATTACAAATTTAAACTGACATGTTCTATTAGCTATCTCTAATGTAAGTGTGGTGATTCCATACACCTGTATTACACCCTGGGTAATACTTTCGAGATTAAGTGTTAATGTCTTTAAGATATTAATTCAAAACTACCTTCTAAGATCGTAAAAGTGTGTGTATTAAGAATGTTAAGGACCGATCCTGAATCGATTAAAAGCTTCGTTCATTGTGATAATACTTATCATTTATTTGCTTAATACTACAATTTTAAATAAATGCGGGCTACTCATGGTTGCGGTGTGGGTGCGAAATTGTTTTGCTCCGCGTGACTAATATTTACACACTTTGTGCGGCAATGGTGTCTTATCATCCATATTTGAAGCTACTCTGCCGCGTGGTGCTTCCTCGAATAGGTTTTCTACTCTTGGGGCGCGCATGCGCGACGCCTTGCCTTTTCTAAAAAAGCTTTGTTCTGTACCTTAGCACACTGCTCTTTTTTGATGAGCTCCACCATTTCACTGTCTGATTCGCTTTCGCTTATGGTACGATGGGTTAACTTTCTCACCATCTTCTGATTGCCTTTCCCTTTGTTGGGGATCTCACCCTTTTCCAATATTTTACAACTCTTGTGTATATTACCTCTAATATACTCTGCTTCGTCCGTGTCTTCTTCTGAACTGGACGGTTCTTCATATGAATCTCTTAGAAGCTCTTCCTTAGACAGAGAACGACGTGTCTGTCTGTTGTTCTGCACAGTAGAAGTTCCAACTCCAGAAACTACTGCATCTGACACTTTATTTACCTTATACTCATTGCGGTTTGCTTTTTGGTTTGCTCCCTTTTCAGGAGTGTATCTTGGACTGGGGGAACTGCTGCCCCTCCTTGACCTATTGAATTTATTCCAACGTACCCCTCTCGTGGGCGTTGAATCATCTCCTGCTTCATTGTTAGTTGACCATGTTTGCGGTCTTCTTGGCATAGGGCTTGTACTTCTAAATCGTTGCCTTTGCCTACTACTACTTCTAGCTCTACTGTTCCTGTACTTATAGGAACTGGGATTATTATTATATACCCTGGGATACTTATGATCCCTACTGTAATGAGGATCATAATTACCTCTTCTGTATTTGCGGTCATAGTCTCTTGGCCAATTATTGCCAGGTTTTCTATACCTTTCGGCTGAACCTTGTGGTCTATTACCTCTGTTGTCAAATCTATTCTCATTTCTCTTCATCCCTCTCTCAAAATTATCTCCTATCGCGCTTATTTTATCATCAGCTCTTCGTCTATTATCTACCCTTTTTGCACTAAGTTTACTTATCAATTCAGAAGCTGTATTATCTTTTGTAAATATCTTTGCCACTTTCTCTTTAGTCTTTGCATCTGTGAACTTCATATAAATATTACCCCACAACAATACTCTTCTCATCTCTTTAGTTACTATCACTCCATACCTCAATTCGAGTTCTTCAGAGAACTCTATCACCAACCTTCTTAGCTTGTGACAAAAAGTCGCTAGGGTCGAACTTTTACCCCATTTCAATGTTGAAAGTTCTTCAAAGACCTCCCAAACACGAAACGATGTCAAAGGGGATAAATTTTCAAGTAATATCTTCTTAAATTCATCATAAGAAGTTGCTTCAGAAAGCTCTGGGGTTGCTTCTAGCGCTATTCTTGCTGAAGAGTTTGCATCTGCGCTTATATGGACAAGGGCGCAAGTTATTTTTTCTTGGTCTCTGGTTATGCCCTCTTGAGCGAAGTTGTGCTCAAGTATCTTCAACCACGAGTTCACATGGGGCCCAGTGGATGCGGCACCGATTTGTGGGGGCCCATCCAAGATTGGGATTTTGATCTTGGACATAAAGAGTCGGTTCACATTTACTGCTGTCATATTTTCTCTTTCGTTACGTTCGTCTTCTCCCGTCATGTTTAAAGGATTTTCTAACACTAATGCAGGTGTGTGTGGTGGTGTATGTGTGTGTGGCTGTGGTAGCTAC
>JABUQX010081148.1:0-7500 GCA_015478945.1 Trachelipus rathkii | reverse complement strand
TTATATATATAGTATACCCTAGTAGTATATATATAATATATAATTAATAAATATAATATAAAAATTAGATATATATATATTACTTTGAGTTAGACTGATAGAGTATTTCCAGTATTTAAGAGAATTTTAGATTTCTTATTATTAAATAATTAATTTTTCATACACTTTCGAATTACCCGTCTTGTCTTCGATCGGCTATTAAATCGCCCGCTTTTGAGAAAAGTCTTTCATTTTCAACCGATGTTGCTGGGATAGCAAGAAAAAACTTTAGCTACTTTACTAAGTATTGGGAACAAAGCCTCCTTTCCTTCCAAATGTTAAAACTGTCGAAATCAATAGTGTATCTTATAGTCAATTGCCTTTTGGATTCAATATTTCTTGATAAAAGTATCGAAGTTACCTAATTACTATGGAAAGATGATAATCTACAGATGATTAATCACTTATCGTCTCAGTCACTTTGCTAGACTTTGTAAGTAAATTGTCAAACATTGATATACGAGATGTCTTTGAAATATTTATATCATGGTCAAAGTTATTCGATTAGAATAAATGGTTCCTTAGTATCGGTCGCTTTCGTAGTTTAGTTGCGTGTTATTCTACAGTAACGTCCGGGTTCCGGGATTTCATAATTTTCCCCAGGCTCTCCTCTTAAAAAAGTTTCTAATCATCCCAAGTCATAACTACAGGAAAAATATTATCTTAAATATGTGGGATTCCGAAGTATAAGTTTGAATATAAGGACATTAATTGGTTTTGACGTAGAGGGATTAGTCATTTGATTAAACATTTCAACTTTTGGATTTGTTCTTTAGCCTTTTCTGTTTCTTCATGCAAATCTTCTATTGCTGAATAACTGAGAGCTTATAGCATAAAAAGTTGGAACAATTATCGAAGATGTAGGATATTTACTTCCACACAAAATTTGCGATGCTTCTTTGAAAGGTCTCAGAATTTCTTGCAAATTCTCTAAAATTATTTTTTGATTTGGTTTTATAGCCAGGGATGGAAGTTTTAACCTCAAAGCTGCAATTTCTAACTGCTCTGCTTGACTGACAGTCATAGGATAGGTAATGAACTATTCCATCTTGTTTTACAATCTCTCGTAATTTTGTTTGAATTATGTGAATATTTTTTTCTGATTTATAGATTGCTTTGTAGTCATTCCAAATTTTTTTAAATCTTTTGAATAACGCTGCAATATTTCGAACTTTAGCAACAATTTTCCTTTGTTGATTGTGATTGGATGGAGTTGGATCATTTGTCATCTAATAAACTTAAAATTTGTGAAGTAAAAAGAAATGAATATAGATATTCAATTTCTGACATTTCTACTGATATTTGTTCCATTATAAGTAACAGCAAATGAAGGCATTCTAAATTTAAGTTCTTGAAAACACTTTGATATTGAAGCACTTATGTTATCACCTGTATGAGATTCATCACATCCACATGGAATGCATCCGATACAAAAAACACGCAATTTCCAAGTTTCATCAATTGAGTGTGAAGTTAGGGCTAAAAACTGACTTTGATTTTTTGGTGCATGTCCATAAATCGAATGTTACATTAAAGTGATTAAACTTACCATCTTCGGACTGGCTTGACAACATACTATTTTTTGTCTCATGTCGTCGTACAAAACAATTTATATGATTCGTTGCAATTGCTCTTCGTGTCGGGGCTTGATATTCAGGATCGAGAATATTTAAGAGTTTTCCTAATATATATATATATAAATATACCTTATAATATGAATATATATATATTATATATATATATTATATATATTTATATATAATATATAATATATATATATATAATTATATATATATATATATATATATATAGTATTATATATTATAAATATATAAAATATATAGTCTATATATGATATGGAACAAATCAAAATATAGTAATGAGGAGACACGGACCCACGGGACCCCTCGGATGTTCCAAAATCTTTTCATCAGGGTGTGAACTCTAGACGTATAGCCGTACATAAAAAGATGTACTAAGGAGAGAAAGTAATTTTTTATATTGAGATAATATTTAAATATTTTTTCCGATTCAGGAACGACGGATTTAAAAAGAAAACTCATCAAGTAATTCTTAGTAACTTCTCCGAAGACCCGAGCATCCATCATAGAATTTTCTTTAAAAAGGTCCTCACCTACACTAACAAAGAAAATAAACATGCAATTTTTTTTTCATTTTTCACCCCCTAGAACATCTAATATGTCCCATATGTTATTTTTTTTAAAAAAATCGAAAAAATCAATCCGTGTCACCGTTACTATACTTTGTCATTATATATATATATCCTAATATAATATATATATAATTAGTATATATAGAATATTATAAATAATAAAATATATATAATTAAATATAAAAATAATATATATTATATATAATAATAAAATATATTATATATAATATATTACATATACTGCTTAAAATATATCACTGATACAAATTTGGTATAAAACTTACTTAAACAGCCACACGTGTACGAAATTACTGAAAACTAGTTAATGTTCTTAATATATAACAAACACCCAACCTTGTATAAACAGGAAGACTTAGAGAGTTGAACTGCCATATTTTTGGCTAAAGTAATTAATACTTTTTTATTATTATTATTATTTACGAACTTCTTTTTACTGCGTAATTTAAATTCCATATTATATATTACTTGGATGTTATACGGCTAACTTACATCCAGCATTAGGAAATAAATTTAAAAAGATGACATTCTATCTTATTTTAAACTTAATTTAAAAAAACAATTCAAATATTTGTAAGCTTTCTCCCGCTGAACTAAGAAACTAACCCAATAAACTAAACCAAAATTCTTAACCTAACCTAAACCTTAGCGGAAGCTTAACCTACCTACACCTACCTAAAAAAAAAAAAATTCCAAATTTCCGGCGCCTATAGAAACATCTAATTTACGATATCAAGGGTCTACCTGGTGAAATTTTTTTTGTAATCTGACGTAGCCACAGTATACCACCGTGGGCGTTATTTAAGTAAGTTTATATCAGTATAAATAAGCCAAATACATAATACTAATATATATATACCTATATAAATAAATATATATATTTATAATATATAATATAATATAATATAATTATATATTATAAATATATATATAAATAATACTATATATAAATACACAAATTTAAAAATTAATAAATATAAAACTATAATATAATGAATAAAATTTATATATATACTTTATATATATATATATCTATTAATATGTATCTAAATATATATATATATAATAAATATTATATTAGATATATATGTATTATATAGTTGTACTAATTATATAACTTGGTATATAAGCCGATATATATATAATAATAATATATAACACCATAATATAGTATATGATATACATAAATATATGTATTAAAGAATACACTATAACTGTTAAAGACATTACGCATTTCTATTAATTTACCTCAAGAAAAAAACAATTTATTCAATTAACCTAAATAACTAATTACAAAAAAAGCAGGAGATTCTTACGATATACGAAAATGATATCAGAACATCAGCAGCCACCATCCACAAATAGCAAATGATTCAATTGATTTTCCTTCTGGAATTCAAATCTCTGTTTTCACTCTTTTGAATTCAGAATTGGTTTTTAAAATAAAGCCCCACAACAAGAACGTATCAAGTTTCATTTTAATTTTATTATTTTCTAACTTCGTTGTTAAAGTGGTATATGATCTTCGAATCCTTAAGAAATGCCTTCTTAAATTGAAAGGCTTTTTATTGATTTTAGAAAAACAAACGGCATTTTCTTTTATCTTGATTTGCCCAGTTCTTCCTCATAGCAGTCGACAATGAGTTTTTCCATTTGTAATGTCTGGCTGCCAAAAGATTTTTGTGTAATGTTGTCCTGAACAGACGTCCACGCATGAACATGGTGAAGGAATGAAGATACTTCCATAGTGGATGGTGACTTCGTCGTCAAGTTCTTGACCGTGGCACTCGCAAGAATCCCTGTGCATTTAATATTTCTACTCTTTACGTTTGAATTATGAATGGGATAATTTAATTCCCTCCAAACGTAGGTTTTTTTTAAACTTACAAAGTTAAAAATTAGAATATCAGAGATATTTAGTCTTTTTGATTTAAAAAGAACTGTAATTCAAATCATATAATTAAAAACTCGAAGTAATTTTCATGTGCTATAGGAATTACAGCATTACAGATACACTTCCAGCCACTTGCGATTGCTATTATACAAACTGTAATCCGTACTGACAGTTAGCTCGCCACTTTAATATTCAAAGTTCCGGGATGCAGAAACTCAAGGCATCTCAGACAGACTGCTGACCCTTGCAAAGATTATAGTATTAAATGACGACTCCAGGTCCTTGATTAGTATTATTAAAACTCTAGTAAATTATACATTAAAAATAAAAATATTATTAATATAAATACTATATTATACTATATTATATATTAATATACATTATACATAATGTATATATAACTATGCGGGAAAGCTCTCAAGCGCTTTACTCATGCGTTAAAGTGAAGGCTATGGTCTACACCAATACTAATCTGCATAATTGCAGTAGGCATATATACTACTATTCATCACGGACAGGACAGTTACAGCGACCACGACGAACGTATGACATAAAGCATTAGTTAGCAGTGGCTTCAGAGTCATACTACTATCATACCGCAATTTTTAAAATTTCGAAATCTGGAATCGACGTGACATGGCCCTCTCTCACAGCACCCGTCGCACGCGGTCAACAACGCACCATCCTCCCATACTACAAGTCCTTCACCACGCGACACTCGCTACTACGCACAAAACTATCTGCACCGCGCCACCCGCACCGCCACCAGTTAACTAAACAAAATAAAATTCTCGCCCACCACGACTACCGACACTCGCACTCCGGACATTTTACAGCTTCAGCACCCGCACCGCACCGCCACTACTGACACCGGATGCGTTTTTGCCAACCCCTAATATGATAAATATAATTATATATATATTATATATTTTATTATATATATAGTAATATATATATATAATATATATATATATATAATATATTAATAAATTAATATATATATAATAATATATAATATAATATAGTAATATATATAAATTATATATTAAATAATAATATATATATATTATAATAATATTATTTAATACTGAATAAATAATTCTTTAACAAAAAACTTTCTGCAGCCCTTTTAGGGGGAGAGATATTTGCTATTTCTTTCGTCGTAAATGAGACCCGCTACCAACTGGAAGGACGCTCTATAGTAGCGACACTTGTTGTTGAATATATATATATATATATATAATATACATATACGATATATATATATATTATATATATAAATATATAAATATATATATATATATATATATAATATTATAATATTATATATATTATATATATATATATATTATAATAATATATATAAATATATATTATATAATATATATATATAGTATATTATATATAAGAGATGTAGCGGATATCCGCATCCGCATCCGAATCCGCATATGCGGATATCCGCATCAATTTTCACTATCCGCATCCGCAATCCGCAACCTCTCTCAATAATTTTTTGCGGATAGCGGAAGTATTCATCAACACATGGAATTATTTATGAGCAAGACGTGTGTTGCACTTTACCTCTTATATATATACCTATATGTTATCACTAGTATATAAAATTAATTAATTTAAAAAAATATATATATATATATAGTATTATATATATATATAAGAATATATATATATATAGTAATATATGATATATATATATATATATATATATACTAAATAAATATATTAATAATAATATATATAATTATATATATATAATAATACTAATATAGTATATATATATAATATACTATAATAATTACTTATACTTTATATATATATACTACTATATATATATAGTATATATATATGATAAACTAAGTATATAAATATATAAAATAATTTATCATATAGTATATATATATATTATATATATATATATTATATCCCTATAATATATACTACCTATATTATATAGATATCCGTATAATATATATATATATAAAGTTATCATATATATATATATAATAGTATATAATATATATATAGTATATATATATATATATAACCTCATATACATATATATAATATAAATATATAATAATATAATATACATATTATATATTATATATTAAATATATTACATATATATATATATTATAATAATATATATGTATATTTATAATATATAACCTATTACTATATATATATATATATATTAAGAGTTAAGGAACTATCAAAAGATCATCAGATACAGTCATGATGGAGATAAGAATATATTAATATGCATATATCAAACTCTAGCTATAAACGATGACGCATGATGCAATAGCAAACTTTTCTAAATTCCTTCAGATACAAAAACAACCAATTTCGTTGAAAATACACGTGTCTTTCACACAGGCACTGTTAAAATTAAATTGGGGATGGCAACAATATCGATGATGAATATTGCTTGCCTAAATTCGGAACTACTTCACAGCCAAGAAAAAGTGCCACCAAGTCACTAGGAAACATGTTACACGCATATTTTACCATCTATTTAGCATTATCGATGTGGACAACGAATTCACTAATGAACACGCCTTTTTTTTTTTTGGCTTTTTCTAGCCACACAAATAACTCTCCCGCTGAGAAAAGACATTGGTTCGACACCAAAAAAGGGTATCAAAAAAGACGACTATTAATTAGGTGATCGGAAGAATACTCAAAAGAGATGAAAAACGCTTTGAACCACGGTAATGATTCCATGGGTTTTGCTGAAGACCATATAATAAAACGTAGATAATTGTAAAAGTTATGTTACTTGCTTTTCCAATCTTTTACGAAGTCGCCCAGGGAAATCTTAGCAAGCCCTTCAACAAGTGTGTGGCTAGTGAGCTTCTTTCAGTGGTGCAGATCTCATGTACGGACAGAAAAGGAGAAGCAAACTTCTCCTCTGAAAAGGCTCATTACGCTTTTTGTTATTGTAAACATAATTTAGAACTTATTAATTTTCAAGAATCATAATAATTAACCTTTTTCCAAATGGGTGGAGGCTTGGGAAAGGTGGTTGGCGGTGCAAAAGAGTTGGGTCCAAGCGTCCTGCGCACTCTTATATACGGGTATTTATATATATATATATAATATATATATATATATATATATAATATATATATATATATATATAATAATATAATATCAAAAGATGAAAAAATTAATATCTTTTTCCTAATAAATTATCTATTACTATATCTCATAGATAATACTTAATACAATTACAAAAATATATTAATATAAATAGATAATATATAAATAAATCATATATATATATATATATAACTAAATAACCCTAAACTATATACTCATATTAAACATAATATATTACTCCCTCTCTCTCCGC
>JABUQX010081147.1:0-32299 GCA_015478945.1 Trachelipus rathkii | reverse complement strand
TATATTATATATATATATATATATATATAGATATATAATATTATATATATATATATATATATAATATATTATAATATATAATATATATATATATATATAATAATATATATATATATATTATAATAGTATATAATACATATATTAATACTATATATATATATATAAAATATATAATATATTATATATTATATAAGTATATATATATATATATATAATAATTATATATATAAGAACTTATATATATAGAGAGGCAGAGAGAGAGAGACACACCGACCACCGACGAGACAGAGAGACTCGAGAGAGGAGAGAGAAGAGAGAGACGAGACTGAGAGAGAAGAGAGAGAACCAGAGAGAGGAGAGAGAGAAAGAAAAGCAGAGAGAGACGAGAGAGAAAGAGTTTGGTTAAATTATTACCAATATATATTTACAATACGGAAAAATAAATAAATTATTTATACATCTACGAACTAAATCCATGTAGACTTAAAAACATTAAAAATCTAAACTGGCATAATTAACACACTCGGAAACAGCAAATTCAACGAGGCTGTGAATTAAATATACTGAAACCAAGCTTTCGATCCCCCCTACAATCCCAATGTAACGAACGACACCAAACGCCGACACAGGAGCTGCCACACCCACAAGGGGTTGGTCTTTATTATAAGGAATGTAACACAGAAAAAAAGAGGACATAAAAACAAACCAGCACATGAAAACTCTGAAACACAAGGAACAAAGAAACGCATATATTCACTAGTAAACCTGCCCGCACGATAAAAAATCAACATCGCAAGAACCAATCCAAAATCTAACAATGTATACATTCCCTAGAAAAACCACTTTGAAGTAAAATTTTTTTCCTCTCCGATTTAAGAGACTAAATTACCTATTCAGGAGAACAAAAACTTAACGTAAATTGGTCCTGAATTACAATGACTACCATACTACGTTTCTTATGCATACATTTGTTGTGCATACAATTCAAAATCGATATCTCTAGTCTAATTTTACCTCTGTCTGGTCCTAGGTGATGACCAAAATCATTTCACATGTAAACCATGGAAAAATGTACACGAACAAATTATTCCGTGAAAATAGGGAGAACCGGATCTCGGTAGTAACAAAACAGCAATAACATCCAAATCACCATACAAACCAGCCAAATGAACGATATCACAAGCCAAAACTATATATACTGATGTGAATTTCATATTAATCAGAACCGAAAATGAAATGATATATTGGTTTTGCATTATGAAATGGGTAAAAACAAAAAAATTTGGCCACCTTTAGTTTTCATGCTGAATGACTGCGAAACTGGAAACTATTAGACAAACACCGATTTAATTTTTTGGATCCACGCAAAAATATACATAAGAAGCAAAGTTCTTGTATACACTAAGTCAATAAAATTTTTTGTTCCCCAGTGTAAAAAATATAATCAATAATAATAAAATAATAATAATAAAATAATAATAATAATAATAATTAATAATAATAATAATAATAATAATAATTATAATATAATAATAAATAAATTAATAAAAATAAAAATAAATAACACTGGTGAAGAAAAATTTTTTTTATTCTTATATAATATATATATATATATATATATATATATATATATATAATATATTATTTACTATATATATATAAATATATAATTATATATAATATATATATATAATAATATATATATAATATTATATAACTTAATTATATATATTATATACAGAGAGGGCATCGTTACATGAAATTTGGTTGCGTTACCGTAACTCGTTTACTTGAGAGAAAGGGGTAGCGTTATCGGTTACATCGTTACTATTTAAAATCTTGAAGCGTTTACCGTTACTCGTTACATGTAACGCCGTTACATGCAACGCGTTACTTCGGTCAGTTTCGGGCTTAATTATAGTTTACAGTTTTGGTACACGATCATATACATATTGTGCTGAAGATTAAATCATTGGATGAATTAACAGTTTTTAAACTTTTATTCAAATATTGCAATTTACATACTATCATTGACCAAATAGAAATATACAAGTTGTCAAAATTTTTTACTCTATTAAGTTTCATTATGTAAACTTAATGCAATAAATGATATACAATTATGGAATTTAGTGATACACAATATACCATAATTTAAAAAATTTCTAATTTATTTATTAATAAACGTAGAAGATTATTCAATTGTGCAGTCACTTTGAACCCTAAGCTGCCTACTTCTTTCAAACATTAGAGTTGATATATATTGGTATGCAAAGTATTAAGAGTGATATTATTAATATAATAATGATACTGCCCTGCGAAATAAAAATTGGAAGTAATAATGTATTGTAAAGCTAGGTAATAATAATAATAATTAAAATAATAATAGATAATAATTATATAATAAATATAATAATAATAATAATAATAATAAATAATAAATAATAATAATATATAAATAATTAATAATCATAATGATTATTAAACATAAAAACAATTAATAAATAACGTGATTATATACAAAAGATGCAGACGATACAAATTAAAAAAGAAGACATAAGATTTTTTATAGTAACTTAATTATAACATTACAAATATGAAGAATTACCTTTTAGAATGACTAGCCTTTCAAACATATTATCAGATAGCTTGGAACTCTTTGGAGAGTGAATGTTGACCCGCAAACCTGAATAACCTTTCTACAGGGCCGATGAAGGTAGTGGAGATGTAGTGCAAAAAGACGTTTTTTTTAACACAGGGATATACCCATTAAGTGACTCAGGGATCTGTCTTTATCCGAGGTATTTAAGCACTTCTATTTCTAGTTCATCTTTATTTATTGACGCGGGTGATGTAATGACAAACTCTCATATTCAAAAAAAGTCATCTGGACTGCAACCTCCACCAAAATCTATTACTTCGTTAGGCTCTTCAGATGTATTTGCTTGAACCTCTTTTCTGACAACCACGATAGCATTTCCTGATACTTTTTCCTATTTTCCTCATATTATATTCGGGTTTATGGCCAGCCACTTGATTTTGTGGTTAGGATTAGGAATAGATGCCAGAACTGCACTGTGTTGGCAGAGCTATGCAAACTAAGAAACTCCGAAATTTATTCTCGAAAACCTGAAGCAATGTTGTAAGAAGAGAATGAACATATTCTGAACATATTCTGTTCTTACATTACATTTGCAATTCCTGTACAAATTCTCCCCTCTCAACTTTCTACCTACTGCATATTCTCTCTCCCCAGCACTCTCTAAAGTCTCTCTCTAGACACTGAATCGAAAGCTTCTTCAGATCTATGAAAGCTATATATGCTCGTTTGTTGAATTCCCATACCTTTTCCAACGTAATTCTCAGAGCAAACAAGAGATCCGTCGTGCTTCTGTTCTTTCTATATCCGTGCGTGCTCTTCTCCCAGTCTGGGCTTTACTACTATTCTCCTTTTCTCTAAATTTCTCTCATATGTTTTTGCCAGATGGTTCACGAGGAAATTTCCTCTGTAGTTTTTACAGTCTCATGTATCTCCTTTTCCCTTTATATTGGCACTATTAATTGACTTTACCCATCCTCTGGGACTTCACACTCGTCCAACAACCTATTAAACATTGTCAAAAATTTTCTTCTTTCATTTCTCTCCTCCCGCCTTTATCATTCTAAGGGTATCCCATTTCCCCGGGGCCTTCACGTTCCTCATCCTGTTCAGAGCTACCTCTAAATCTTATATAGTTATCTTCCTCCCCCTTATCTCCTCTCCCTCCATCATATCTCTCCTCCTCCTTTTTCTGCCCTGTTCTCACATTTAGCAGTCACTGAAGTACTCGTCCATCTCCTGTTTGTGTGTCTATTGATTCCACCAAAACCTCTCCCTGCTTATGCTTGATGTTGCACACTTTCCTCTTGGATCCTCTATATGTTTTTGCCAGTCTGAAAAAATCTTATTCCTTCTGCCCTCCCATCTTCCATCATTTCTTTCCGCTCTCCCTTTGCAGCCTCTTCTTTTACTCTGCTTTTCACTCTCTCTGCATCAGTTTCTTGCCTCCACATACTGAGCCCTTGTTTGCACGGCTCTAATTTTCAGCCACCTTCTCATTCAATACCGTTTTCCTCTTTATTGCCTCCTTTCACTTCTTCAGTCAACCACTTTGTGTGTCTTTTCCTAGTTTCTCCTACCCATCTTTTGCCTAGAGTCTCCTCTGCTACCCTCTTATCGTTTTGTATCTCCTCATCTTTCCTAATCCTTCTAATTTATTTAGCTCATTATTTTTCTAATATATTTCCTTTTCTTGTCACATTCCTTCAGTGATTCCACTTTAATCACCTTTCTCTTCTTTTTATGCGCAGCCTTTCGGGCCTTCACCACCAGGTCCAGTCACCAAACAATCTATGATTCGAATTCCATGTTACTTGGCAGGCAGTACTTAACCATTCCTTATTATCCGTACCCCTCAGGACGATATTAGTATAGTCTATAATAATAGATCTCTCTTAGATCAAATTCTCCTGTGATATTATTCCATCAATATACCTTGCGAACCTATCTGAGTCCCTTGGTTGAAAAAAAACCATTCAAGATCTTCAATCCCTCCCTCAGACAGAAATTATCAGCATCTCTTCTTCAATATTCCTTACCACCTCTCCATACTGTCTTACCATTGTCTCCACCCCGTCTCTTTCTCCTTCCCACTCGTGCATTGAAATCTCCAATCAGCAACAGACATCCTCTTCTCTTCTTTCCGTCTTCACATTCTCCTTATCATTTCCATGAGAGCTTTCGTTTCCTCTTCGGGTGTCTCTGGTTGCGGCGAATTTATAGCCTGATAGAGTGGTATCTCTTTCCTTGATTTTAAAAGTGCATCTTATAAGTTGTGTGTAAAGACTTCGTATAGTCTGTTATGACGAGGGACATCTTCGGCGCCTATTATGAACGCCTACTCCATGCTTTCGGATTCCCTCCTCTACCCCTTTTATATCAACATATCCTCCTCCCATATTCTCATCCTCTTCCTTCTCCTCTCATGTTTGCATCTCTGCCATTCCCATCACGTCGATCCTCCTCTCCCTCATCATCTCCTGGATCTCCTCCTCCTTTCCACGATACGTCGGCAATATTAAGGTGGCGCTAGCGCATCTGATCTTAAAACATTATTCAACTTCCGGGGTCCCAAATCGTTTCGAGGTCTGTGACCTAAAGGTCTGTCGACTTCCTAGGCTGATCCTTGAGTATAAATAATATATATATTAGATATTATATATATATATATTATATATATATAATATATTATAATATATACTATAATATAATATATATATATATATATAAATATATTATAATATATATATATATATAGATAATATATATATATATATATATATATAATATATTATATTATATAATAGTATATATATATATATATATATATTATATATAATATATATATATATATATATTATATATATATATAATATAATATATATATATATATATATATATATATATATATATTATATACTTATATATAATAATATTTTATATATTAAAAAATTCTGAAAAGAAATTCGTTTCCAATAAAATAAAATTAAAATGTAAAACAATGGAGTTCCGTGTGTAGGATGTAACGAGTAACGAGTAACGGCACAAACTACGTTACCCTTTTTTAAAAAGGGTAGTGTTACCGTTACATCGTTACATTTTAAATTCTTTGAAGCGTTACCGTTACTCGTTACAATTGTAACGCCCGTACGTAACGCCGTTACATGTAACGCGTTACTGCCCACCTCTTATATATAAATATTTTTAATATATCATATATATATATTATATATATATATATATATATACTATATAGTTATATATACCTATACGTATATATATATATAACTATATATATATTATATATATATTTTTTTTTCTTTTATTATACCAAAGCACCATATCCACATAGCTCCAGAAAAAATAATAGGTTGCAGGTGAGTGTTAGGTAGCGTATAAGTTTTCAAACTTATCACCACCTTTCACGAAAAGAACAAAATGGCATAAATAGAAGAGGCTTTCAGGCCACTTGTTCATCTTTTTCTGTTTATCCTATCAGCCGAAGAGAATCATGAATTTTCTTCCTTATGACTCAAGTTATTCTCGCGAAACGCAGCTCCACTTTTCATAATATTTAAAGTTTCAATATTCATTAACTCTTTGTTTTTTTTTTGAATTTTGTGTCTATCCAGCTCATTAATTATTAAAAAGAAATGTTGTCGAATAAATACTTTGTATGCTTCCATGTCTTCTATTATTTGGGATATCACTTATTGATAGTAGAGAAATTAAACATTTCTAAAATATAAATACTTCAAATTGACAAAAAGTTGATTCGTTAAAATAAATTTTTCCTTTACTTGACATATAATTCAAACTCTGATAGTAACAATGTTATTGATATTCCCCCAAAAGTACATAATTTAGACAAACTTTCCGTTAAACATCAAATATTACAGTCCTCTCTCCAATATTATAATGTCTCATCATTTGAACATTCTTCTGGCCAGTCTTGGTCCTTTGCTGTGCTGCTTCTCTTTTTGCCTCCCGTTCTGTTGGTTTCACGCGCTTCAACTCGATTGACGGTCGATCAGAGTATAATATATTATATATATATAGATATATATATATATATATATATATAGAGTATATAATTTTAATGAAGATAGAATATAATTATAGTATACAGTTCATAAATATATAATATAGTACGTTATATATGTGATTTATATACTTACGGGTTTATATCATTTAGTAGGTGACTTTAATTATTATCATAAATAATGATAGAACCTTAACAGTAAACTAGTGGTACGTCAATAATAATTGTAGTATTGGATAAGGTTGGTAATAGATTTTTAGTATTGTGATGTAATAGAAGACCACCTCTAAAAATTTGATGGCTATAAAAAGAACGGTACTTTTGTATATTTTTTAGCTTCAAATTCAGCAGATGCATCTTCAACACACTACTTTTATTTATTTTTTTATATGTACTATTAGGTAATATAATAGTCATTATTATTGGACATCCTCGAGTATAACTTAGGTTGTGATATCTCAGCTCAGTAAAGATCATCACTTATATCTATTCATCATTTGAGCGTTATATATTTATTTGATATTTAGAATTACGTATTAGTTTAGATATGGTAACTCAACCGTAATATATAATATATATATGTTAGAAGTAAATAATAGGGATAGTATAGAATAAGTAGAGTGAGATATAGAACTATATAGACTACCCTATAGATATATGATATATTAAATATATGTTAAAAATAATATATTATATATTGTAATTTGCTTATCCTGTATAGTAGCTGTAATAGCTCAAATAGTATAGATAGAAATGGTCAGATATATTTTTAGGCTTACGAGTGATGTAGCTAGGAGAACGGCAGGACCTCAGACAGTAAAATACAAGAGTGTTAGTATATTTGGAATCAGCCGAAAATTCTAAGGGTGGGATATTTATTTTTATATTTTTGGTTTTTTTTTTTTTTTAGTAGTAAATTTTTTTTTTTAACTAAAGGACTACCCAAGGGTAAACCGCAAGATGGAGGAGTCGTGGTCTCTCGGCCTCCCGGTGGACGG
Source organism: Trachelipus rathkii (assembly GCA_015478945.1). Classification (NCBI taxonomy): domain Eukaryota; kingdom Metazoa; phylum Arthropoda; class Malacostraca; order Isopoda; family Trachelipodidae; genus Trachelipus; species Trachelipus rathkii. Next base: position 24,663 of record JABUQX010081147.1, on the reverse strand, counting down.
AGGGGGGGGGAATAATCCCCCCTCCGGGGATGGTCTCCTCGGACCGCCCGCTCTTTGTCTTTGGAGTGGGTGTCGCGCGGGTCCTCCGACCGAGCCACTCCGGGGGTATGGAAAACATATACACCCCCGCACTGCGTGTGTCCCCACGTCGGTCAAGCCGACCCTAATTACAAAAACTCTGAATATCTAGGTTTATCTCGAAAATATGACCAATCACTAGATAGGCACAGAATGCATTTATATTCACCGAGAATTTAGGGGCTTCTCTCGTGAGGCCGACGGGGACAGAGGAGGGATGGGACGTAGTTATATACCCTCAATCCGTTGAAAATTTGAGAGAGTGGTGTTTGCGAGAGGAGCCCCCGCGACATACGCTATACAAAGACGCAAGAGGCGGGGGTTATTCCGGGTGTGGATCCATTCCCCGGTGAGGGGATTAGTCCCCACCCTGTCGTGCCATCCCGGATCTGAGAGTTGGATCGCCGATGTAGACACCCGACTGACCTGCGCATCGTGTTTGGCGGTTACTACTCCTTAGGGGTAATTCCTGGAGAGATAAATAAAATATTAAAAAATAGAATTTACTTAAAAAGAAAAAAAATAAATAGAAAAGTAAAAAAAAAAAAACCATAATGCTTTTACCAAGTACCCTTGTCTCCTTTAGAATTTTCTGGTGCGACTAGATTCCATAAAGTAGTATTATTAGTGTGTGTTGTTACTTAGGACTCCTGCCGTGTCTGTAGCTGACATACTCGGATGAGCATTAAGAGAAAATCTGACCATTCTGATGTTATAACTTAGGTGATCCTTTGGTATAGTACTAAGGGAGAAATGATGATATAGTTATCAGCTTAAGAGTGGAGAGTATGATGAGCAAATAGGAACAAGTATCTATTATATATATATATTATATATATTGAGTGTGATTTAGTAATATAGTTATATTATATATACAGTCTTTTTATCTCAGATCATATACACCTAATAATAGATAATGTGATGAGATAAATATATAATTATAATATATATAGGTATATAAATATATATATAAGTATATATATATAAACTAAAAAATAATGTAAATATTATAGGTGAATTTGATTTGAATAATTCAATTTGAAGCTGATAAAAATATAAAAAGTAAGTTCTTTTTATAGCAAATCAAATTTTATTTTCTTTACCTAAAATAAAAAAAATTATTACCAACCTTTCCAATACTAAATTATGTTGAGGAGTTCGCAACAGTATTAGCAAGCTTGATAGGTCGTTGATGAGATGGAACAATAATATATATATTATATATATATTTTATATTATATATAGCTATATATTATATATATATATAGGTTAAAGTTATTATATATAGATATAATATATATAATTATATATATATATAGTTATATATATATATATATTATATAATATATATAATAATTTAATTATATATATAATATATACTTTATATATATTCATAATATATGATATAATATTTATAATATATAATAGTAAAATAAAATTAAATATATATATATAAGTAATATATATATATATATATTTTATAGGAACTATTTAAACTATATAATATACATATATATGTAGATGATAGTAATATTATTTTATTAATATTATTATTATGATAATATAAATTATCTATCATCATAACTTGGTTCGTGTGCATTTTTTTTTTTTCTTTATTTAAGTGACTAGAATTTACTGGAAATTTATTGATTTTTGTTCATCATTTCTAGTTTTGCCGTTATTCACATGAAAATTAAAAGAAAAAATCAAAAAAATTAATTTACCATTTCATAAATGAAAAACCGCTATAGTTTTTGGAATAGACTGAGTTAACGAAACGATACTGAATTTGATAAAATTTTAATCATTTCAGGTTCAATACGAAAGGAATTAACTATATATTTCATCTTTTTTTATGTTTTTCCTCTTTTTTACATTTACAAACATAAAGTTTTTAGCTCTTCATCATTTATTAAAAGCTTTTGAAAAACTTCTTTATGGGTCAAGGTTTAATGTACAGTGATACTGAACAAGTTTTTTTTTTGCTTTATTTAATTTCGAACTCTTATCTACATTTAAAAGTGTGCCTACATATTATTTTCATGATTGTTTTATGGAATTGTCCTACAATAACACCTCCTTTGTGCTAAAGGGGTGTATGTAGTACCAATGTATATAAGCTTTGGAAAACATTGGTTGACGATATGACCGAGGAAATGAGGAAGAGTGTCATATTTTAAATTATCTATCATATTTAAATACAGAAAAGGCATAATTAATTTAGAAATTATAAAGGACTTCTCTTATATGAAAATTAATGGACGGTAGCTTATATTTATTAATATCCATCAAGTAACAATTGGGGGTTCAACATTTATTAGATGGATAGGAACTACATTTATCTACTTCCCACACCCCACCATTGATTATTGTTCGTGAAACCATTCTCAGAAAAATATTATATATTACACAGTCTGAAAACTGTCCTCACCAATTTTGATGTGGGCTAATAATTGAGGAAGAGGTGGGAACTCATACTGTAGACCAAACCTTATTGTGATTTATAAAAAAAAAAAAAAAACATACATATTAAATTGAATGTGTGTAGTTCTATATAATATAATCTCAATAGGAGTTTTCATTGAAATTATCTTCTGGTCAAAGAATTGAGAAAATAATTGATATTATAATATATCGAAATGATTTCAAAGACGTGTTTATCAATATGATATAATTGTACAGAGGTTAGTGGGGGACCACTATTACTCTTGTATTACCATATATGATGAGTGTGAACATAATCCTTGATTGATAAGTGAATTTTCTGCTAAAAGAGAAAATTTGTACTCTGTGTGTGGTGAAATATAGATGTAAAAAAAGACAATGTCAATCTGAGATTATTTACTATAAAAAAAGGGAGAATACTTAGAAAAGGATTTCAACAAAAAATTGATATTAATAAAATTATTGGTATAACTGTTAAATAAATATTTGTCATTTCTGATTAAGGATAATACTTTACCAGTCATCTATTAAAGTATTATTTTCGAAAGAAAGAAAGATATGGACCCTGTCAGTTTAGGAAATACGTTTTTTCCCTATATTTTCAGTTTAAAAATATATTTTAAACAATGAAGAGTACATGACCAGTTAAAAATAAAAAAAAATACAAATAATTTGACGACCCTTGGTGTAACATTTTATCAGAAAATTACATCGCCAGATATAAATTTAATCCATTCTTATCAGTGAGCATCGCTTTTTCTTCGGGGGAAAAAATATTAACTAGGTAAAACTTTTAAACAATGTAGAGATTAATTATGTTTTCAAAATGGAAAGTGTACGATACTGTGAGATATAAAAGGATAAAAAAGATATAGATGTGATTAAGCATCTGAAAATATGAGGGAAAGAAAGTAGAAGCGTTCAGGTGAATTGATCTGTTCAAAATTATAATAAGAATGTTCCAAAAAATCTGAGAACGATGGAATGATAATTAGAACATACAAAATTTAATTTAACAATAAATAGTTAATCAAAATTAATGAACTGACTTTGAAAGGCAATTGCTAATACTGAATAAATGAACCTCGTATTAGGAGGGTATGACTTAAATTATTATCTTTGAGATTTTTGAAGAAAGATGATGTGAAAGCTTTATACATTGTGAATTGTGGATTTATACAACACACACACATCTACACACACACTTACACACACACCTGAACACACACACATCTATACACACACACACACACCTTCACGTTCGTTTGGTTTAAAGTTTAAATTATTGTTGTTTTTTTGTTTAAAGTTTAAACCAACTAAAAAAAAACGTATTTTTTTTCTTTTTCTAAAAAGGAAAAAAAAAGAGCTATAAATGAAAGCATATAGCTAATACATCCTAATTATATATATTTAGATAATAAATAAATTGAGGAAAACCTTAGTAATTCAATTTAAAAATTAAATGATTCATCTACATAACAATAATCAAAAGACGTGTCAATCTCTCAAGTATAATATACTCCTTCAGTTAAACAGTCCCTATTAAACTTGATTAGTCTATTCTCTAAACATTTTATATAACTAAAATTCTGTCCCATTATAATCTCTAATAATTTCTGTTTTGACTACAACTCATTCGATGTTATTTCCTTCTACTCTTAAGGATAGTTCAAGAAACTTTTGACTAATTGTAGTTACTATTTGATGCAATCTTTACATAGTATAATGATAAACTACTGTGTTTTAATTCAAGAACAAAATGTTTTAATAAATTATACTTATATGTGTAGTAAATCTGCGGTTGTAAGTAAATCTGTGTGTGAGTGTAAGTAAATGTGTTGTGTAAGAAATCTGTGTGTGAGATGTGAGTGTGTGATGTGTTTGTGTGAGTCGCCCGCATCGACTTCTAGTTTTCAAAATTCCGACGGTCATTCGCTTCTCCGTTGCAGCCGTGTTTCGCGCACGTTTAGCTCCTTCCGCGCAACACTGCCGCTGCTAGTGATTATTATGTACATACTGCTGAGCGGCGGCCGACGCCATGAGTTTTGATTCATACATATGCGTCCACTCGCACTGTGTCAGCTTGTCCACTAAGCTGAGTCTGCGCCGCGGCCCCTTGCGTAACCACCATCTGTCATGTAGCATGAGTTAATAAGGTCAAATGTAAGTCGTCTAGTGGCCTAAAATGTAAGTGTCAATCAGTACATGTGTGTTATAAGTTGTCATGTGAAATGTGCTATAGTGCTGTGTGTGTGTGTGGTGTGGTGCCTGTAGGTTGATTAGTTTGATGTTGTGTGTGTGTGTGCATACCGCGTGTGATATAAGTGTACAATTTTAAGGCTATGGGTAAATGGAAGGCCCATATGTGAAATGTGTTATAAGTGTCATAGTGAATGTCTAAGTCCCATCGTGTATAGTTCATATGTGAAGTGTGGTTCTAAATACAAACACATAGGCATGAAGTTAATATAACACAATCGAGTAAATAAAAAATAAAAAATAAAATTAATAAAATAATAAAAATAATAAAATAAAATATAAAATTAGATAAAACTAATATAATAAAAATTAAATAAAATAATAAAAAAAATATTAAAACAATCAAAAAACATTCAATGTTAATAAATATATGAGTGTTAAAACAGCTCTTAAACAAAGAAAGCTCTTAATACATGGTAAAGCAGAACATATAAGACAGTAAACGGCAGACAGTAAACGCAGCGTAAACACACGTAAACAAAAGTCATTACTTATCCCCCCCCCTTTTGGTTAGTCCACACTCTCATTTGATTACTGAATGTTACTGCTTCTTTCAAGGTATGTAATCTTTAATTAAATATATGAGTTTAACAGCGTTAAACATATGAGTTAGAACAGTAAAACATATGAGTTAAAGCAGTAAAGCAGTTAAAACAAAAGCATCTACAGCCCTTGTTGCTAGTCACACCTCTATTGATTTACTGATTTACTGCTTAAGTAGGTGTAAAAACTTGTTAATAAAATATATGAGTTTAAGCAGTTAACCATCTTGAGTTAAGAGCACGGTCAATAAAGACACTGACTAAACAGTAAGACATGAGTTACAAGCAGTAAAGGCAGTAAACAAAAGTCATACTATTACCCCCTTGGTGTCTAGGTAGCAACCTCTATGAATCTTTTACTATTATACGCTTTACAGGTATGATAATTTACATGTTTCTTAATATTAATTTCGTTACTAATTGCTAGTAAAATAAAAAGATTATTATCAATTCCCAGAATTCCTTCTCTACATACAATTTTTTAAATTTATAAATAAAAAAGAATTTTAATAAAAAATTAATGTTAATATAAAATATATGTTTAATAATTAGGTCTTTAATGAGTTAGTTTTAGGATCGCGAAAATGCTTTTTAATTAAAATGTTTAAAGTATGAAAATAAAAGATGAATGATCATAGTATATTGAAAAGTAAATTCTTTGAATGTTAAGTATGAAATAAAATCGAATGATTTATAGTATATATTTTTCATTCCCGTAGGAATATTGCGCCTGCGGGGTCACGCTGCGGCGGAGAACGCGAACTATGCGCCATCGTGCGCACGCGGCGGAGCATCATGCAGGAGACCGCCGGCGCGGACGCGGCGTGAGCGGTGACGCGGCTTCCATCGCACCTGCGGCTGCATGGGGGGGTCTTCGCTTTGCGCGGAGATGGCGCATGCGGGCGCCTCTGGCTGTCTCCAAGATTATGAACTAGGTGAAGACTCGAATTTAATATTAATCCTGTTCCAGTTTGATGCTTGCGCTAGAGGTAGAGCCATTCAAAGGTAGGATATCATCTCAAAGAGAATCATTCAATATAGATGTCATACGAAAGATTACGTCATCAAAGATGAGTCATCAACAGGTATTGAACTCAAAGTTGAGGCCATCAGATGCTGAGCATTATGTCTGGCTGGCCTATGCAAATTGAGACATCCATAAGTTGAGGACATCACAATGGCTGACGGCATTCATATGCGGGCATACGCAAAGTGAGGCAGTCAAGTTGAGGCATCAAGTTGAGGCATCAAAATATCACGGGTTTGAGTGTAAGTTGCAAGTGTATTGTTGTGGGTGTGAGTGAAGTTGTATCTGGTTTTAATTGATAGTGTCATAGTGTGTGTAAGTGTCATAGTTGAATGTGTGTATAAAGTGTCGTCACAAGTGTCATGGTGTATTTAGTGTAGAAAGACTTACTGATAGTAGGAAAGCATACCAGCACTTAATATTCATACCATATTCGAATCCTCTCGGACTACCTTACCATTACCTAGGGTCGAGTACAGCCATTATTAACGGGCGCCTATTCCGTAGGCTAGGGAGGCTAGATAACGGCTTGAAAAAAGTGGGCACTCAGTTGCACTTATGTGCACTCACTTGCACCTACTGTGGCACTCACAATTGGCACTCATTGCACCGACTTGTCACTGCATTGGCACTTCCACTTTTCACTCACTTGCACTACCTTTGGCACTCATCTATACTCATAGAACACTAATAGACATCACTATATACTTCTTACGGTGATTGGGAACCATCAAACCATCAAGTTAGCGTGGGTCAAAAATTGACCCATGGTCATAGGCAGTGGTCAGCTGTAAATATCATGTCCATCAAGGTTAAGACATTCAAAAAAGTCTAAGTCCCCATAAGAAAGGACAAAAAAGTTACCGTGGCCAAAACTGACCATGACGACACAAAGTACTCGGCGAGCTGTGTTGTATAGTGGTATTAAGTCAATGTAAACTGTAAGTGTTTCTTATGCGGTTAAATGTAAGTGTCAAGTGAACTGTGTGTCATAGTGTAGTGTGTGTGCTCGTGGTGTGTGTGGTGTGCTGTGTGCGGTGTGAGATGTTGTGTTGTGTTGTGTGTTGTGTGTATGGCAATTTCAATTAGGAATAGATCCATACATGCGTGTCAAGTTAGAATCGAAATATGTGAGGTGACACTATTGCCCCAAAAAGTGGCGTGGGCCATAAATTGACCCATTTGAGGACAAAGGTTGGTGAAAAACTCTAGGTGGCCAAAAAGTTGAACCCATGGAAGACCAAGTGTAGCCAAAAATTCCGTCGGGCCAAAAATGAACCCACGGAAGACCAAAGGGAGCCAAAATATTCACCGTGGCCCAAATCTGAAACCACTCTGGACAGATCCAAAAGTAGCCAACAAATTACCGTGCCCGGGCCAAAATTGACCCATGTAAGACCAAAGGGTAGCCAAAAATTACCGATGAGGCAAAAAATGACCCCTGGTATATGGCATATTCAAAGCCGAAATATCATGGCGAAACATAGGTTAAACATCAATAAACGGGCTCTAATCCCCAAGGCAAAGAGTAAAATTACCGTGGGCAAAAAGGCCCATATGGTCGAAAAATTAGGGGCAAATAGGCGGGCCATACGTACAACGGTTCTGACGCCATCACGTTGCGCAACCCTCCTTCGAAGGTTGCCAAAAAATTAGGGTTGCCGAAAAAATTAGGTTGCCAAAATTAGAGTTCTCAAAAAATTAGGGTTCTCAAAAAATTAGGTTCTCAAAAAATTAGGTTCTCAAAAATTTAGGTTCTCAAAAAATCCGGTCTCAAAAATCCGTTCTCAAAAAATCGTTCTCAAAATTCCCGGGTTCTCAAACATACCGCTGAGCAGAAATGACCATGAAGATCAAAGGCTTGTCGAAAAAAAGCGTCAAGGCTCAAAAAGTGGAAGGCTTAAAAAAAGGTCAGCGGTCACGAAAAGGTAAAAAACGCGTCGGTCAAATGCTTGCATATTAGCCTCCTCACTACTCCCAGCGCTTACCGCCCCCTATATACCTATTAGTGAGAACTCGTTCGTATCAAAAATCCACCCTAGAGTTTCATGGGACCGCGACGACCCTCAATATGGCATACGTCAGTGTAGGGTTCACTCCCTGCCCAGGTGGGCCCAACCAACCCCTTTACAAAGACTTCCGCCATTCCTCCTATTATGACCTTTCTTCTCGCCTCTCCCAAACTCAAATTTCTCTCCTCCAAGCATTCTTTACTGACTCAATCACTTTTCTTCGGTCTCCAGCCGGTCGTTTCAAAGCACACTCACCACTATACATCCGACTTAACCAACCGACTATCATCGCATCCTTTCCACCATGACCCAAAACCATTCTCAAATACGTTCATTATTCTACTCGTTACCCCTTTTTACACCACACAACTCCCTCTCTAATGTGTTCATTCCTCATACTAATTCCTCTCTACACCTTACACTCCCCTAAGATTATCCAACACATTGTACTTTTAGATCTATACCTCTCATTCCAGACCATAGGTTCACTACTGTACATTAACACACATAACAACAACCCTTATACTCAACTGAGCTCCTTCACATCACACAAATTTAATTGCACTAGCACTTCCTGTGCGATTCGCAACCTTCTACCTGTACATCTGCATTTCATCCGTTTCCTTTTATCCACATATATTGCCTAAAATATTTAAACACACTGTGTCCAGCTGTCATCATTAAGCAACTTCACACATTGACTTTTTATCTATCTATTATTATTATTTATATTATTATATTATATTATTATTGTATTATATCACAATTGATTATTATTATATATTATTATTATCTATGATATATTTATTTATTATGATTATATTATTTTATTATTATTATCAGTTATTATTATTTAATATTATATTATTATTCTATTACTTGTTATTTAGGTCAAATTCAATGAAATATAAATTTCGGTTAATCAAAATTATAATTATTGGACCACTTTTTAACTTTCACTGAACATGAAAACATTATGTTTCACACATATCTACACTAATTTGACGAAATTATTTAAAGATATAGGTGACACTGCATTAATTAATCTTTGTGAGAGGAAATCTACCGATTCATGATGCAAACCTTCCGACAAGTTCGCTTCCGTTCCCCACAATCTACTCATTACACAGTTCTCTGCGAGCCCCAAAAAATTTGCTGTATTATTCCAAACTTGAACTTCTTATCTGTATTGTTGAACGGCTGTAATAAAGAAATTTTACTAACAATGATATCATATATCACAGATTTACCTCAAATCGCAAATTCTCTTAATTACTTTCAGCAAATTTAAAAAAAAGAAAAAAAAAAAAAAAAATAAAAAAAAAAAAAAAAAAAACAAACAAAAACAAACAAACAAAACTTCATTTATTGGTTAACTTCATTAAAAGCCAAACTTTACAGTTAAGTTTTTATATACAAGTATTTGAATAAATATAAAGAAGATGGGGGTAGGTATATATATATATTATATGGGTGCTATATAATTATCTGACTTATGTATATTAGTGGGAGGGTATGTGGTGTTATATATGTATCTATAGTTGTGTAATATATAATTAGGGTTATCGATGAGTTAATATACATATTATAATATATATATATATTTATAATATATTATATACTATACTAATATATATATATTGTACTATATATATGTATATAATAATATATATATATCACTATATTATTATAATCACTTCCTATATATAATAATATATATATCCTATTATATAATAGCGCCAGCGCTCTGGATTAGCCGTCATATCGTATCCGTTAACAACTATTAATGCATACAGATAAAACGGCACATACATTGGTGAATGCTTGGTCCAATTGCTGTCCAGAAAAGTAAAAAAACAAAAAAAAAAAAAAAAAAAATTACGTGATATATATAGTATATATTATATCTCAAAAAACTACAATAGCCGCTACAGCGAAAAGGAATACGATTTTAGAATCCTCGTAAAATTTCACATAGGAGAAAATGTAAAAAAATAAAAATTTTTTTTGCTTTATACGGCAAAACTAGGGGGCTCGACCGACGGGCAACCATAGGGGGAGTTCTTCCTACCCCGTAGGGGAGATCGGAGGAACCCCACGACACCCAAATACCAAAGCGGGGGTCCGGAGACCCTCCCCGGCAGGGGAAATATCCTACCCTGTCGTTTCCCGGGAGGCCGAGAGACCCCGACTCCTCGCCATCGGGGGCGGTATACCCTTGGGTTTGTCTTAGTCAAAAAAAAAAAAAAAAATTTAATAGAAAGTCTTGTTATATTTTAACGAGGAAACCAATAAAAAGTTCTCTAAATAGGCCCTCCTAATCAATTACTATAATTATTAACAAAAATTTTTTTTATATTTTTTATGTCTTGTACATATCCAACCAAAATATTGCTAGGATTCCAAAAATTGTATCTTTCGCTGATAATTATTAGTTTTGAGACTAAGTATACTATATAATATTATATATATATATATATATAATATATATATATACTATATACTATATATACCTATAATATTATATATCATATATATATATTATATATACTATATAATATGACTATATATATATATATATATATAATATATATATAATAATAACGTATTATAAATATATTTTTTTTTTTTTTTTCTTTTTTTACATTTCGTGGACCAGTATTGGGACCCAGCCACTCAGCAATGGATTCGGTATACTCAACGTTAAATGAGTTTTTTTTCATATGGCGATTAATTCAGGGGAATACCATATATAACGTATAATATACGTATCAATAGAATACTATAAATATATATATATAATAATTATATATATATATATATATTTAGTATATTAAGTATAATATTATACAGATATATATATTTACTATAAACTGGGCCGCATAACATTTCATATCATATATAATTATTGAATTTAAAACGATAAAAATGAGCATGTAGAAAATGAAGCTGAGTTACAGCTCTGACAGTAACCACCGTGATCTGAATCCATGTTTTTTCTTCTCGCGTTCTTATTTCATCTCAGTCTGTTGTAGATATTTCATTCACCTAACCGTGTATTCTCCAAGAGAAAAAAGCACGGAAGTTATATTAATCGCAGCAGACACTTTTGTCATATCTATTTGTGTGAATCTCATCAGTGTTAAAGCTATACAGTCAGAGTACTCACAGTTTGGTAAAGAACAGTTTCACTCAGCCATACTTCGCTACTAAAACGTGGAGACGATAGATAAACGTTCTGGGCGCGCATAAAGTGTGCAAACGGGTCGACCTGAGAATCTCCGTGAATTAGTTCAAATTAGAAAAAACTTATCGTTTGAGGAATTCTTATTATTGGTTGTGAGCAAGAACCATTAGCGACGACCTTACATTTTTGTTTTTGCAATTTAATAAGGTATAATGTTCCAAAAGAAACATTATTTCTACTCCCATCTCCATCTGCAATCACCCCATCCTTCACGTTCAAAATATTCCAGTACCCAACCACGCTACCTCTGGAAGAATACCGTTCTCCTTTCAAATTAGTTTATACCTGAACCATTGTATTGAATTCAAATTCTGATTTGATAGATACAGCGACCGCCAAAATGTTTATCTTCAAGAGCGAGTTGATTATTTACAGTAAGGAATCTTGAATCTTCCCAAAGATGCTGCAAAGTTACTCGTCAAGCGCACAAACGAGGAAATTTGTGTCACCCTGGTAAGTATCATTTTATGAGGTTCAGACATTCGGAAAGAATGTCGTTGCCCATACTTTTCCAGTAGACCAACTTGGCCTATGCACTGGGCGTTGAAGTTTAACGGGGTCATATTCAAACTTCAATATGTATTCAGCCCAAAGTGGGTGCTATTATTGAATTCTTCGAGAAGGAAGCTTAAAAATGGATATCAATAACTGTGCCATTTCACATTCCACTTCCTATAGATCAGAGGTCCCAAATTTTTGATCCTCCTAGACATCTTCGATGTTTTCTGGTTTTTGGGTAGACCTGCTACCTGAGTATTGGTTATTTTCTGCAAAAACTTTAAAAACACACATGTTGAGTTTATTATACATTATTTATTAATTAAATTCTTATAAGAAATCAAATTAAATTTGAGTAAAATTTTTCATCACAATAACTAAATAAAAAATATAGAATGCTTTAGTGAATGGATGGTTTGATGGCATGAACCTTATGCTTTAATAATAAATATTTCAACATTTGGCATCCATTTTAGTTTTCAAGATTTAATCTCAAATCCCTCGGTTAATGATGGCCTGTTTTTTTTGTTTTTTTTTCTTTTTTTCTATGATTTTATCTTATTTTTGCTAGAGAAATTAAAAGAGCTGAAAAATATTTTTTCCAACTAATGATGAAAGCAATTAAAAAATAATGTTACTCCACACATACGGCGAATAAAGATAGCAGGTATGTTTTTTGAGCAGAATTTACTTATAATCCCATTTCTAACTGTACCTAAAATGCTTCGCTTAGCTGCTTTATTCCGATCAGTTGCTCTGTAATAGATCATTCCTTTCGTTATATCTCACCATATGGATGATTGACCACTGTCGTGATTACCATGGTCAAAACATCCTTCAAACTAGTTTCAAACATCGAAATTAGAGCGGTTCTTATATGTTTTAACCGTAGGTGTTACTTTATCTGTTACATAACAAGTTAAGCGCTAAGCAAAAAATAAAATCTTTTAGAGGGAGATGACCTGATGCTTAATAAAAAAGTTTCAAACACTTGTGCATCACTTTAGTTATGTTTATCTCAAATCTCTCTGTTAATGATGTCAGTCTGTTCTTTTTTTTTGCCTAGGCAGATTGGCAACCAGCTGAACCCTTTCCGACTAGGTGATAAGAATGAAACGCCCAATTAAAAGACTTTTCTCGCGATTCCCATAATAACGGGATAAAACAGCGTATCTGTCTTTCTTGAAGCCAGAAATGTGCGATATTCGCTTTCTAAACGTTACCTATAGTTTTTCGCTATTCCGATCAGTTCCTCTCTGTAATATGACATCCGTTCCTTCAATGCTGACTATAGAGGCTTGATTTACCTCCACGGTCGGATCATACCATAGTTTGAAACATCCTCAAAACCAAAGCTTTCAAAATCCTGTAATAGAGGCATTTCAAGTTTAACCATAGGTTGAAACGTCGTCTTCCCACTGTGTGTCCTGTGAGTGAGATGGGGATCACTGGGAAAATTCGTCGCCTATCCAAATGTTGTGCTTCATTAGCTCAAATTCTGCTATAAACGCTGTGAATGATGGACTTGTTTTACACTCAAGAATTAAGACTCACCTATAACTTGCAAAGTTAACCTTCATACATTTGTAGTCCTGTTACATTAGACAATGTTATGTTGGAACTTTTTTTAAAATTTTTCTTGTTTTAATCAAGTTGCGATCTTAGCATCCGAGAAACTCCTTAACATAGTGTCTATCAAAAAGTGCCAAATAAATCTTATGAAACACTGCAAGCCTTTTGAGTAGCCACGACTGTACTTTCAGAAGGTACAGGAGTATATCTGATGAAAGTTCTCGTCATTTCTTCACACAACTTCGCAAATAACCTCTTATTCAATGCGTTGTTTCGGATTCTGTTTACTGCATGAATGACTTAATTGAAGAGATTCATTTCAATCTAGCATTCAGATTGTTTAGCAACTAAATGTTGTCGATGGATGACTACGCAGTGTATTGCTAACACCCCGGGTACATTTTGTTCTAAATAGCTTATAAATCCACAATAAAACGCCCAACAGGCGGTCTCCATCCTTAGTAGTTACTGATATTATATTTGATAATGGATTGTTTTCTATGAAGTAATCCTTCAAACATCAAAAATTGATCTCGCCTTTCGTCACTGTCGTTGTCAATAATTCTCCGAAAAGAAGATAAAAGTGATTCATTCGGAATCTCTTAATGATACATCATTTTATTTCCACAAATATTTATTTTAATTATTAATCCTTAATTAAAAACGTTTAGTTTGCCCAATTTAGATATCTTCAATTACGAGACTTAAATAAATGTTTTCAAAAATTAAAATCTTCAAATTTTGTAAAAAGAATGTCTCATTTAGGATAAATTATGTAAACATTAGTTTTAAAAAAGAAGTTCAACACCTTCCCCAATGGTTAAACTGTGTAGTTCTAAAATTATCCATATTTGCCTAAAGTAGTGATCGTATAATGTAAGACGCCCGAAACCACATCCTCTCTTTTGACGTCGAAGCAAACATTCTGTCCACGTGGGTTCTCTTCGAATGTTTATCTTTAGTGCTGTTTGAGGACGATTTCCAATCTTTACCTGGTTTATCATGAGGTGACATCATCTCACTGATGGATCTTGCGTCATAATCCACCTTATGTACAAGGCTTTTACGAGAGTTCAAAGTGCTATTGAGCGACCACAAAAGCGACGAATGGCTACAACTGACACAATTTTATGAAATATACTAATGTAATTAATAATCAATTAATAAATATAGATTCCACTATCGTTGACCTGCCCAACCCATGTTAATCTATGACCCCAGCCTTAAAATATTTGTAAAACTTCATTGACCCTTTGCAGTCGTTATAGAACCCCTGTCGGACGTCTTGATATAGATCCACTTGGAATCAACTGCATATAGTATCATTGTACACTTGAAAAGACTACGAAAACTGGAAAATGGTTGCTCGGGGGAAGACTTTAGATATGAACGACCACTTGTGATTGGATGATCGTGAAGTTCTGTGCACTCGCTAAATTGGGCAACAAGCTGAATTAATCAAATACCCCTGTTACCTATGCCTAGGGGACAGTCGAGACCGTAGAAATCACTGGACGAAAAAGACATGGCAGCCAAGGGAGTTTACAATCGGTGAAAATATGTCCTCCGAGAAACTTTAGTACCTCTCCATAAGGTTTTACTACCACCACTCCACATTAAATTGGAATTGATAAAGCAATTAGTAAAATCATTCCGAAAGATGGAGGATGCTTCAAATACTTGTGTTCCAAGTTTCCAGGTCTAACAGAGAAAAAATTGAAGGAAGATGTGTTCACCGGACCGGACATTAAAAGGATTATAGCTGACCATAAGTTCATGAAAACCATGACAGATCCTCAGAAAGAAGGTTGGTAAGCGCTCAAAGATGTCGTGCAGAAGTTTTGGGGCAACAACAAGGACCCTAACTATAAGGAGCTCGTCGGACGAATGTTGAAAGCATTTCAAGACTTAGGTTGCCTAATGAGCTTAAAGTACATTTCCTCCATTCCCATCTCGATTACTTTTCTGAAAATTTGGGAGCTGTGAGTGAAGAACAAGGTGAAATATTTCACCAGGACATCAAAGAGATGGAGAGCAGATACCAGGGGAGATGGAGCGTTACGATGATAGCCGATTACTGTTGGTTACTCCAGGTCTACGGACCTTTCTTTTTCTCAGAAGCAACCGTAACAGGTGCTTATCATTGGATTAAAAGGAATCGCTTATTAAGACAAAATTTGGGTTGTCAATCTTGCAAGGAACCTTTAGTGTTAATTCCAAATGCAGCAAACACTAGTTACGAAGTTCTTAAGTGTGTTAAATATGTAAGTTATAAGGGATTAAATCCCAGCAAGAGTTTAGATGGAAGCTTCTTTAGGTACGGTCATAAATCTGTTAATCTACCGCGCCAGATACACCTTATAAAATATTGGTGCGATGAGGAAATCGGTGCTGAAGTAGCCAGACTTTTGAAGATTAGTCAAAATACAGTTTACGAATATTATAAAAGGTATCAAGAATTTAATATATATATAAGTATATATAATACTTATACTTTATGTATATTATTTATTTTACCATCTCCCATGTAGTGCTTTCGCCCTGTCAGTATACTATGAATTATATTATAGAACTATATATATAATTATATATATTACGTATATATATATATATATATATACATATATATTATAGTTACTGAAATATAATTATTTATTTACGTAACTATATATTATAATTATGATCATACAAGATGATAATTATAACTATAAATACATTTCAGAATTTCAAAATATTTAATTACCTAACTATTTATATCTATAATGAAGATATTTTATGTAATGAAATAATTATAATTATAATTATTATTATACTTATTTTATATAATATTTTTCGTTAAGTTTACTCAGATAATAATAATAATTGTTTTTTTTACAAATTTTATCAGATAAAGTTATTATATTTTATGTGTAAAAATTATTTTTAATTATATTTAAATTATATTATAATATATATTGTTGTATAATCTATTCCTGCTGATTTATTATGACTCATTCAATGTTAAAGGATGTTTTTAAGGCATTTTTAAAACAGTTTCGAACAATAACAAGTTATTCGCAGTCATTACGTTGCTAACCTCTGTGTACTAAAAAATCTAGACACAAAAACGCACACCACACACACATATTACACACACACCATACACCCACACACAATCTCATGGATGTACAGAATATTTTTATTTAAATATAATATATATATACATATTTCTTTTGGCGAATTTTTTAAATTCATTATTGCATGAGCAATGACGATCTTGAGCTTTTATGACATTTAGATTTTCGGAAAGTCTATGAAAAATAAACTCGAAACTCCTAAATTAGGACCTGATCAAAAAGCTTCTCTTGTAACTCATCAACCACACACACACACATCATACCCTACACCACATACATACGACATACATACATACTACATACATACCATACAGTACATACATACATACATTACATACATACATTGAATTCTGTAGTGAGACACGATAGCTGACATGAACTCCAAGCCCAAATCAAATTTAATGCGAAAAAAATGTATTTCAATTTTTCTATTAATGTAAATTAATTTATATTATATGTATATTATTATATATATATCAAATTATATGTATATTATATATTTTGCATATTTCCTTAGATGTTTTATTTAAATTTTAAAAATAAATTAAGTTATTAGAATGCGAGAAAGACCTAGCAGAGATGGGCCGCCTTTAATTTTTTGAGTAGCGCCATGCGCCTATATCGCCGACTAGTGCGCCTAATATTTTTGTCACATCAGCGCCTATGCTGTTTGCGCCTACTGCGCCTTGCGCCACGAACTTTTCTGCGCCGGTGGAATGTTCGCCTAAATTTTTTGCCAAAGTAAACCTTTAGTTGAATAATTAAATAAGCATTCTGTTCTATAAGAAGAAAAACATTATCTAATTTTATGTAATTAAAAACCGTAAACTAATATCTACACCGTCCTCTTCCTCCTCCATGTCTTGTGGTCCACTGTTTATCTCCCAGACGTTCCAGAGGAAGAGAAACTGCAACATTTCCTTCAAGTCCATAAGTTACCAATTTATTCCAGTAAAGTAACTACTGAATTTCCTTATATATCATTATAGTATATATATTTATATACTATGTATCATTATTAAATACTAATTCCCAAATTATATATATATATTAGGATAATTATATACTATATATATATACTATATAATATATAAAGCGCTTATACACTGGTTTTTAGAATGATTACAAGTTGCCACCGCTTCTGGTACGACAAAGGCGGTTAAAAAAAAAATGCTTTGTTTCCTTTCATAGTCGCCGGCATCAGGGCGGCAGAGACATTGCTATCGCCCTTTGCTTAAGTCCGCACTTTTTAAAAGTTGTTCGCGCCTCAGATGCGCCTTGCGCCTACGAAATGATATTGCGCCATAGCGCAGCATAGGCAGCAACTCGGTGTGTCTGCAACGTCCGAGCTTCTGGAAAACCGAGTACGAGATTCGAGATCGGCAGAGCAGACAGAGTCATTGTACTCAGACGGGATGGCTTCACCTAGAGAAAGAGGATTCAGAACTATCTATACTAGGGAGTTGATGCGCCAGGCAGGAGGAAACCTCAAGCCGTATCAGGGGAGCTAGGATCAGTTTGAGCAGAGAGTCATCATTCACTCGGACGAAGTTCGTCACTCGCAGAAAGCAGGAAGTTCAACGGTTCTTTAATGGATGGGATTGGAGCACCGGAGCAGGAGGAACATAGACCTCAGGCATCATGGGTATTTAGATGGGGGGGCTAGAGTGCCGTAAGCGTAACAGAAGAGTCAGAGGTGCTTTAAATAGTGTCGAGCCGGTCAGACAGAGGATAAGAGGTAATTAGATCGGCGTTGTATCGGCAGAATGCACGAGTCAAAAGGTATTTGTACTTAAATGGAAGTAGGAACTGACCGGCAGATGATCAGAGGGTATCTAATAAAGTTCGTCTCATGAGCATGAGTAAGACGGTAATCAATAGACTTGGTGCAATGGATGTCAGAAATACTAGATGGGGCTGGAGCCACAGAACCAGAATGGATCTTTACTCAATTGAAGTTCGGAACTCACATAAGCAGAGGAGTCAGAAGGATCTTGATTGGAACCCGAGCACGAGATTTTCTTCTGGCTATATATCTTCGTATTAGATGTAAACGTACCAAGGTGTCCAAATGCCCTTTCTGTATAGGTGTGTTAAATTATAAAAAATATATATTATATATTATATATATATATATATATATATATTATATATATTATATATATATCATAGTACAGTATATATATATATATATATATATATATTATATATATTATATATATATAGAGAAATGATGAATTATATTATTAATTATTTGAAATTGTAAATACGTGTTAAATAAAGTTGAACATTTTATTTATCTTTTAATATTTCTGAACATTCACGAACAATATAGAACTACCTTAGATCATTTTTTTCCCATCACCCTAATTTTTAATAGACTATTCAGAATAGTTAATAGGAAAATTTTTTTAATTCATAATCAATATGAAAATTATGTATTATAAATTATTCCATAATGTTCCTTTTATAAAAAGCTTCAGCACTTCAAAAATAGGAGGGGAAGAGGCAAAAAAGTATTAAAACCCGCTGTCCAAATCGCATACGAGAGGATTACTGCATTATCTAGCAAGTCAGATTTCCAACAAATGATTAGACATTAAATTAATTGTCTTTAAAATAGAGTATAAAGTATTTATAAACACCATGCAGATATAAATATATATATATTATATACATACTTTATAGGTATATATTAGTATATATATTATATATATATATACTATATAATATATATATTTAATATATATATTATATAAATATTAATATATTATACTACATATAATATATATTATATACATCTAATGCGATATAATATCTTATATATACTAATTATATATACTATATATTATATTATATATATACTATACTATATATATAGTGATATATAAATACATATAATATAGTATTAAAATATATAGTATATTATAATTAATATATTAGATTATGGTACCACTTAGCATTTTAATCAAATAATGCATAGTATATATAGTGAAATTCATTTTCCAAGAAACATACTAGCGCACCCCTCTAAGATCCGGACTTATGCTAATACTCACATCTTGAGAATCACTTCATCATATCTCCTCTGCTCAACGCGCGCTATCATCTAATCCTCTTCATCGATACTCCCATGCGCAACCCATCTTATTCACGACATTATCTATAACCCATGTCACATCACGCATTCCATATACACCGACGACGTCTCAGCCACCCCGATCCATCGCAATACCCCTCCCACTCAATACGACTTTAAATGCCTCAGCCATTATCTCCGAGGCCCTCCGCCACCACCTGCCCACCCTGCCGACCTACAGAGCCATAGCTATTTACACATCCGCCTCGAGATACACCATCCCATCATAACTCACTCGTCCCGGTCTCAGCTGCCTACCGCTTACTCTTCTCCATATCTACCTCTCATTGTAAAACCCTAATCTCTCATCGACATTCTGATCTCTCTACGCATCACGCTATCAAATCCTCCTCTCCTCCACAGCGCGCTGTAGAACTCCCAAAATCACTCCAGCCCAACACATCTCCGACGATTCCACCCGCTCCGCGCCATATGCGTGCGTCATGTCATCGGCCGCCCGTTCTCCCTCCCCTTCTCTTCTTCCATTATATTCTCTTCGCTAGCTTCCCCATTATCATCCACTCTATCTAAGCGATGCTATACGACAAGGCAATGAACAGCCATGTATCCATTAATACTGTACCTATAGATATCAGCCTCCTCATTGTGCACACCATATAGATGTATTTTTGAGGAAAATACATCAAATCATATACGATATTACTACACATAATATCTGGAATTTTCGTATATACCGTACAATCCATTCGTATCTATTATTTGGCAGATAAAATAAATAAATAGGTATCGCACAAAAGTTCTATCAATAATGAAAACACATCAATTACCATCAGTTGCACACATATAGCTACTACGATTCATCAGATCCTCCTCACTGCTGAAATTATAAAATCAAACCGATTGCTGCTAAATCTTGTTATAAACTTTCGTAATAGATCAGTAATATAATGGTGCCTTACTGACGTAATCTATCAATTTCAACAGCTTACTAATGATCTAGTAAATTTACATAAAGTAGAACGATCTATAAAGTAAAAAGGCACTAATTATCAGTCATATCTTAGAGTTCCTCGGCGCTCACTATTACTTATCTTACAACTTCGAACATTGCTACGTCATCAGCCCTAAACCTACGGCTCTCGGCAACTAAGTAAGTGTATGACCAATATAATAGTTCAGCAGCTTCACTTAACCTAAAACTAGCAGCTTGCACAACTAGCACACCAGTTCAGTGAACGCCTGCCACATCGCAGATTATTCTACCACAGCTCTGTGTCCCAAATCACTTATCAGAATCACCGTCCACATAAAATGCGCAGAATTTGAACAACAAACAATGATTGTTTATTATTTAATGTATTAATCTATTTTATTAATCAATACCCAATAGATAATGCACACTTGTAGTACTAATACTCTCTCTCCATAGACTACTATTCATTTTAACTTTTATATCTTATTAATCGAGTAACAAATAGGCTTTACGATATTATATACTTACCTATGATAATACTATATATTAACTTACCAGCCCTTGTCTATTAGGCCTATACGTTAATACATATTAATATCGTATTTTTATAAATATACTAATATTAATAATCATATAATATATTGGAGTAATAATATATTAATAGTACTAACTACTATACTATACTATGTATTATATATACTATATTATTATAATATAATTTATATTATACTCTTATCTATTATATTATATATTATATCATATATATCATGTACTATTATAATATACGTCACTCCGATTTATATATAATACGACACAGCGAGCGATCCTATATATAATATAATTATATATAGTATATATATTCAAAGATTTCTGTTGAAGTATTATCGGTGATAATTAATCGAATTAGCTTTCAAATATATTTTTTTAAAATATGAATTTATAGATACATTGATAGCTATTTGACTATCGGGCATCCAGTCTACAAGTTTGCAGATTTATTATAAGTGCACGTGAGGAAAAATTTGTATTAGGCTGTGCTTGATATATTTTCCCGCTATTTCGTACTTAAACCTGTCTGTATGTACCATATCTGTATTACGAGATTAGGAATTTTTTTATCCTTCTATTTTTTTTAGAGTTTTCGTGGTTCTTTTGTTTTTTTTTTTCCATATTTTAATGAAATAAGCTAATATAATGTAGTTTCTGTTTCCCTGCCTTTAGTTTTATACCTTTATTGCATTACTATATATAACCTATAGTAAATTTATAAAATATAAGATGGAAATTCAAGAAATATAGATTCAGTACAATGTATAACAAAGAGGAAAAGAATTGTTTTGAAGTTCTCTTTTTATTAATATAAAATTTTAATTATAATTTTAATAATGGAATCTATATTTATCTGCGTCCAATAAAATCTCTAAAGACTACTTCATTTGTACTGTTGTAATTAATTTTAAAATATCTTACTTCTTTTATATTCCTCATCATTATTCAGAAATATTTCTAAAAGATATATCAGTGAAATCTGTAAATAAAATGCAGCTAGCTCACTAATAAATGAAGCCATTAATATATAGTGCTATATGGCTATCAATAAATTATCAAAAGGATATCTCCTCAAATGGTTAAAATAACAGCTAAAGCATTTAAGAAAACTAAACAAAAATTTATTATACATGGCGGCTTTCTTTGTTATTTTTTTCAGGTGGGCTCCTTTGGTTGTTTGGGGGGTGACTTTTTTCATTGGAGCGCTTTCTTTTATCGTCAAACCTGATTTGTTCATAAACAGTCTCCTTTAATTAAATTCTTGCTATTTGTACTAGTTAATTAATATCATAACTGTTAAATAGTAATTCAGTATGCAAATGCGATAAAATTTGCTAAGGAAACGCAACGTATCAGTGATATTTTGCATTGCAAAACTTGTTAAATTCTTTTTTTATTCACGCAGCCCCAATCGGTACGAATCCTCACGCTCCAATGAGTCTGTTCCGTAAAGCGAAAAAATAGATTGTAAAACGTTTCTTTACCGTCGAGAAAAACCTTCTCTTAAATTGTTATATTTACGTAAATATTCATTTTCTGTCCATGTTAAAAAAAAAAAAAAAAAAAAAAAAAAAAAAAAAAAAAAAAAAAAAAAAAGCAAGCTAAAGAAGTCATAATCAAAAGAAATTTTTTCGTTTCTCCTACATTTAATTGAATGGGCTTGCGTGCCAATATTGGATCCCGGAAAGATTATTCCATCATTTTCTTTGCTGATTCCTCTAGCTTATTACATCAAACCATAATGAATATTGTTTCTTGATCTGCTTGCTGTTCAAAAGGATCCCTGTCAAATAATCTCCCCTTCTATTTCTCTTTATTGATCCTTGCTACCACATTACATCAAAACGCAGAGTTGGTATTGACACAATAAACCTTACCTCGCAGCAATAGAAACATGTTAAAATCGTATAAATTCCGAAAATTGAAGTAACGTATTAAAAAACTCATAGCTATACTTTCTCACATATTATCTCTCTCTACTTTTGCTCTATTTTAGTTTATTCTGATTAGGATAAAAAACTATGTAGACTTATTATCATTTTGATCCGATATACCGGAGCCATCATAGGTAATCCTCTAATTATTATTTTAGCGTGAAAATTTATATTCTTGTTAGCATGTTTCGTATCCACTCTTCTTCACTTCAACTTTCACTAAAACAAATTACAATCGTCTTGTACCAAGTAACTACGGACTTTACTTCATCATTCAATACCTGCCTAATAAGTCGTCAACTTAGTGAAATCGAAATTCTTAATCAAAAACCGTAAGGGTTAGGAGAGTTCAAATTGTCAATTTTACCTCTTCCTCATCCATAGCCCTTTATCTCGAATTCTTACGTTCTATTTCTTCCAGTTCGATCTCCTTACTCACACCTATTCAATTCTTCTTACCTCAATAAGTTAGTTAGTTCATTACCCTTTATATGATATCATACCATGCACAAGGCCACGGGTTGTGTCCTTCAGAAGAAATCCTAACTAGCAACTCGCACAGACGCAAATATAGTAGGCTTCTGAGATAACCAACAAACCACAATTGTAAGGCTAGTACTGAGTTACAAACACATTGTATGCTATATTATCCATATACTTCTTTTAGTTTCCTATAACATTCAAAAGCTTTCTCGTCTTGTCATTTCGTGTGAATCTATATATGTCTCACACATACGGGGCTTAGTCTGCTAACGTTTTCCTGCATGTTAAACTCGTGCTAAGCTAAATAATTTCTCGCAAATCTTCTTATATCAAACATTACTCTCGCAAGCTCTTAGCAGTTTTCGAATTTGATGTATTATTAGTACAAAATCAATTTAAAATTTCTAACCAATTCAGAACATATGAAAATATTAGTTTAGATCATGGTAGAAAGCACATGCCTATCAGACTAGGCCTAAGCGGTATATTTTGTCCTAAGTTCTATAGGTCTTAGCCTTTATTCAAACTTTGGTCAATTAGAGAGTTAGATAAGCTAGAGCTCGCACGATACTAGGTGTTATCTCCTAATCCCTTCCCAATTACTGGTGATATTCAAAGTAAAGAAATTTCCAAGACTCAACATTCCCTATGTCAGGCCCTATCTGTCACACTTCCAACTCAAAATTTTGTTGTTTTTTATGTTTTTTGTCTGTGGTCTAAAAGACCTTTTCAAAATTCAAACTAAATAATTTGACCTGGTGCGTGGTAGGCCATATCTCATTTTCCTCAAAAAATTCATTTTCGAAGATCTTGAAAATTTCCTCTTGG
>JABUQX010081146.1:0-34682 GCA_015478945.1 Trachelipus rathkii | reverse complement strand
TGCGGAGCTTACATGAATATCACTTCTTAACACATTACATCCACGCATCTATGTTTTATGAAAAACCATATCGACCAATTAAAACGTCATATACAAAGCTACTTTAATCCGAGGAAATATAGAGAGTAATAAATAAATATACAAAATAAATTAAACGTAACGTACCAACCAACTCTCAACATTACCTGAATTTTAAAAATATACTAGGAAATGACATCTCATGTTATTTCTCAGCGTATAAAGAGTCCTCAACTCATTTTCTATTTCGCAAGTTATCTTTATTGTCGATTAACATATACTCTAAACTGTGCAACATTCGCACCTGAATTGTTAAGGGTTTATACTAATGAGACATACTCTATTTATTTTGGTAAATAGATCTTAGAAGTGAAAAGATCGAGTAATAAACAAAAAACTCTGTCTTGATGATGGGAATAGTACAATTCCCGAAACGTCGACTTATATTTTTTATCGCATCATTGATCATTTTTAATTTGGTGAACAATCGTTCTCGACTTCCGCATATGTTGCTTGCCTGCTTGCGTGTGTTAGTGTGTATCGAAGACTGTTAACACGTGTAACACGCTGATTATTAAAAGGTTAATAAGCATTCAAATACATATAGCATATTTTATGTTCTAGGCATTGTTTTTATTTATCATCAAAAAACCAAATTTCCGAACACTCAATACCATATATACTAATCTCAGGGGGGTACTATTCTAGAGTAGATGACCCCCTTATAATGGATAAATAATATTTCCTTTAACTTCAATTTTTAGTAGGGCTTCGAGCCGATAGTGTATGATATGAGACTAAGAATGAGGGGGGGACGATCAATACTTTACATATTATATATAATAAATATAATGATAACTATTTTATAATAATTTTGTGTAATATTATTATATATATACCAAATATATTTATATACTATATATAGTATAATATATAATAATATTAATATAATATATATATATATTTGTTTTATATCTTTCATATTTTTCATATATTATGTTATAGTTTATAACTTTTAATATTTTTTTTCATTAATTTTAATTTTTTTTATATTTTTTAAAATTTTTTTTTTATTACTTTATCTCTCGGTTAATAAATTATTTAAATATATAGAATACTCTAGTACTGATTCTAAAATTAGTTATTTGGTTATATATAGTAAGCAAATTTAACCCTATTATTAAATCTGAGCAATCAGTGCATGTAATATATTTAAAACCATTAAAAGTAAAAAGTAGTAGAAAACTATGTAACAAACAATTAAAAAGCGAAGAGACAAAAAGATTATAATAACGTGAATGACCGAGAATATCTTTATGATCTCTCCCAACACCTTTGGCCCTATGATCTTTTATTCTACAGAATTGTGGACAATACGATAAAGAGGAATATAGACATCTATCATTATTAAGATCCGTGGACAGTTTTAGTTGGATTTAGTTATAGTATCTGTTCAAGAAGCTCTTAGAGTAAGAATTTTTCCTCCATTAATAAATTTATTTAAGTTAATTATATTCTTAATATTTCCTAGATTTTTTTAAAAGTGGATGTTGAATGTTTATTGATGATTGTTTTTTATGTAATGTAAAAAAAAATTATACCGCATAAATATATATATATACTATATATTCTCTATTATAGGTTACAAGATTATTATATTAATTGATTATTTAGCCACGTAATCTACTCATAATCACGAAGCCGATTATGTTGCCATACTATTATTTCGCTGCGTACATCTAGCGTTTCGTTGGTCCTCTATATATCCAACACTAGACCCCACCCTCCAGACCATGTTATCATATTCTTTTATCTACATCTCTACACATAAGTAAGGCGTGAAACACATCTTTCTTCAATTTTTCAATTTCCTTTGAAAATATCAAGAAACACTGGTAAATATTGTATATAAATTATTATAATAGAGATACAATACAAAATGGGAGTGTATCAATGTATAGTTTATTTTTTTTTTTTATAAACAAATGTTATTAGCGCCGAGTTGAGTTTTAGCAGAAGGCATATTAATAGCAATATAATACAGGGATGTCGAAGTGATTAAATTAATATTTTCTGAGTAATAGGTTTAGTTCTGTTAACTATTAAACGTAACAATTAAATAGGATGGACGGGGTGGAGCGAAGTAAAGGCTTAAATATCAATTTTAGGGCTTAAGCCGTTATTTAACGCCTAAATTATCCCTTTTAGGTCTTGAACCGTTATGTAATAACTTAAAATAATAATCATAGCACCAGTCACATTTTAAATTTTATCTTAAGTGAAGTTTTCTTTTTGATATTTCTACCACTAGGTAGCCCTTTATGATAGTAAATATTATGATAGACTCAAGAATATAAATGACAACTCTCATCACGCTCATTGACGCTCTTAAAGGTATTAGTAATCGTAACCAATTCGTTTTCCAAAGCCTCTTATACATTAGGTAAACTACATTTATACCACCCCATGACTCTCTATTTTAGCGCACAGAAAGCGAGGGTATCCAAGCTCACAGGAAGGGGTGTTATTGTAGGATTCAATTCCATAAAACAATGAAAATATGTAGCACATTTTATGTAGATAAAGAGTTGAAATTAATAAAAAAAAAACACTGTTCAGATCATTGTATTTACCCGGAATATACTATAATCAAAGCTTTTAATAAATCAAGAAAAAAATTATGTTCTTTGAGCGAGACAATTCAAAAAAAACAATAAAAAAAGAATTGAAATAATAGTTAATCCCTTTCGTATTGAACCTGAAATGATTAAAAAATTTTATCAATTCATGGGTGTTTTATTTTCGTTTCGCTTAACTCAGTCTATTCCCAAATAACTTAATAGCGGTTTTATTCATTTATGAAATGGTAAAAGAAATTTTTTGTTTTTCTTTTAATTTTCATGTGAATAACGGCAAAACTAGACTTTATAGACAAACACCAATATAATTTTTGGATTAGCGCAAAAAAAAAAAAAAAAAAAATAAAAATGCTCACGAACAATTAGATATGAACAAATAAAGTATAGATAGAGTTAAAGACCCCCTCTGAAATATATATATATATATATATATAAACACTTATATATAATATTATATATTATATTATTAATATATATATATATATTATATATATATATATATAATATATATATAATATATTAATATTATATTAAATTATATATTATATATCATATAATATATATATAATATATATTACTATTATATACATATATTTTAAGTACAAATATATATTAATAATATACTATATATCAATATATATATCGATCCTTAGAGGGATACGTTATCAGCATTTTATAATATATATTTATATATTAATATTATATGATATATTAATTATATATTAATTAGTATATTATTAATATTTTCTATTTTTTTTAATTAATTATATTATTAATTAATTAATTATTAATTATTTATATATGATATAAATATATAATAAATATAATATAATATTAAATAAAATAAATAATAATATAATAATAATTAAATTATAAATAATATAATTAATTATAATTTAAGTAAAATATAATAATTATATTAAATATAATTATATGTCAATAGTTAGGACCTTTAAGAAAACTATGATTAGGTCCCTCAAAACAGATGTAATGTCTCAAAGGATAACTATTTGATTAATGGTTACGGATAAATGACACTCTTTGTTAGTTTTTATTGACTAAACGTGAAATATGTTGACTAAAATTTAGATTAATTTAGCATGCTAGATAAAAGAACTTACTTACTTAATTTAACGATATGTGCAATAGGTCTATCTCCAAATGTAAAAATTATATGTTATACAAAAAATAGTTCATATCTAGTTTATAGTGGATTTCTGTTATAGTTTAATTATTAGGTAGTACAAATTTTCAAGTATTTTCAAGAATTTCTTCGAGAACATTCTTGTAGGATTTCAAGAATTTAAATTTTTCATATATTTACTAGATTGTCCAAGAGACATTTCATATAATACATATTTCAATAAGTCATACACACAAAATGTATTTAAGTGTAAGATGATATAGTTCCAATTATATCAATA
This sequence comes from Trachelipus rathkii, assembly GCA_015478945.1. Taxonomy (NCBI): domain Eukaryota; kingdom Metazoa; phylum Arthropoda; class Malacostraca; order Isopoda; family Trachelipodidae; genus Trachelipus; species Trachelipus rathkii. The sequence continues at coordinate 30,601 of JABUQX010081146.1, read as the reverse complement.
TTTGTGTGTTTTTATTTTATATATAAAGGGTTAGCTCAGTATTCGTAAAATATATTTTTACGTAATTTTAGAATCATTATTAGGCTCATAAATCCATTGATTCATTCCTATTACCTCGTGGATTTTATATTTTTTTCTGACATACAATGGGCTTGACGTTTTCGTCATCTTTCTCCTATAGGTTTTATTTCATAATGTCAAATAAATTTATATATTAAATAAATACAATATTCTAATAAAAAAAAAAAGTAATCTGAATTATAAATTATGAGTTAAGTTATATATTTTTAAAAAGTATAATAAATTATTATCTAATATAGGCTTAATACTTCATGGTGTATGGGTTCAGATTTATTTCTAGAAATACCTCACAGAATATATTGATCCTAGATTATACTGTCAGAGTCACATGTCAATAAGGTCATAACTAATTATGATATAATAGTACTCTGATATTCATAGTGTGTCACGATTTTTTTCTTAATATGCGTGGATGGTTATATATAAGAACTTTTTTTAGTGTATATTTTTATATTTTATTGCTGTAGTTTTTAAAATATGACTAAATTTATTTGTTATTTCTATTTTTAAGTTTCTAAACCTTTTGTTATTTCAGAAATTTCTTTAAATATAATAACCTAGGGTAAATCCAGTACTACAAATATGGAATGGCAGTGATATAAGTATGGATGGTTACTTACTTTCGGTATGACCTCCCGTGAGTAGGACGACGGGGGGGGACTAATCCCCCCTTCCCTGAGAGATGGTCTCCTGAGAACCTACCCTTGGCTACTTAATTGGTCCTCCTCGTAGGTGTCGCTTGGGGGTCTCTCATTACCGATACCTTCTCCATCCGGGGTATAAAACGTCCCCCTCTGTCCTCCGTCGGCTCGAGCCCTCTACATAAAATTTTATTGGAGTGAAAATAATTTTAGATTTTGTTTTTTGTGAAAATTGTATTAAGTTATTTTTTAAGCGCGCTCGAGAGCGCTTGAACGGACTGGGACATGAAGGGGGGAATGTTTCATACCCCGGAGGAACCCGTCGGAGAAAACCCCGCGACACCCAAAGACCATAGAGTACGTAGTATGATTGCCGGAAGACCATCCTCCTAGGAGGTGGATTAGTATTCCCCCCACGTCTAGATACGTACCACTCGGGAGTACGATAGTATACCCCGATCCTGCCTAAATCTTGCTCGTTTACCCTAGTGGTATATTTCTACATTACATAAGACTATAAAAAACAAGGTATAAAAAATGTGTTACTTTCAGACATAAAAAAACATACAAATCAAGAAGAGAATAATTAGAATATATAGAGTTTATAACTGGCCTCTTTACTACGCTTATACAGTGCTCTCATTGTCAATCTGGATTCACATCATAATTAATTATTTATATAAATTTTGTATTTTATTATTCATTGTAGATCTGTATTCACGTTCTCTAATTGCTACTTACATGTGGTTTATTAAGCTCTATTAGTTATAATAAATATTATTTCTGCCCTTTCTGAGCTTAATACTAATAAGTATAGTATTATAATTAGTATAAATTTAATTTTACAGTATATATATAATATCAATATATTCATATATATTTACTCTCTCTATCGTCTATAACTATTATACTTATCTAATCTAAATTTTAGGAATCGCTCTTTATAATTAATATATATATATTAATAATATATATATATATATAAATATATATATTATAATATATATTAATATAATATATATATATATATAATTATATATTAATATATATAATAAACTAAAAATTATAATAATAAAATGATAATATTTGAAAATATATATAATAATTTGAAGCTAAAAAAATATAAATAAGTAAAGTAAAAATTTATTAATAGAAAGCAAATTTTTTAATTTTACTGATACCTAAAAATTTAAAAAATTATTAATTTACAACTCACTTTACCTATAGTTTACCTATAGTCACCACAGTTTACTTATAGGTTACCTAGATTATATAATATTATATTAATAATATATATTATTATAATATTAAGATATATAATTATATATAATATTATTATATATATATAGATATATAATTAATATAAATAATATTATATTCTTACTATTTATAGTAAAATGATATAATAAAGAAATATAATTATTTTATATATTTAACATCTAAAATATTAAAGATAAAAAAGGAATCTAAAAATATTAATATATAATTAGTAAGTAATATATATATATATATATATGATTCGACCGTCATCGAGTTTTGCAGCAGTAAAAGCCAGAAGGGAATTTCAACACATATCATGGGGATGGAAACCTGAAGGGAGGCAAAAAAAGAGAAGCAGCAGCAGGATAGAAAACTGCCGAAGAATGTTCAAAATCTGAAAGAATTAAATATTGGAGAGAGGACTGGAAATATTGTTAACGTAAATGCTATAATAAGTACATTTCCTTGTGGTACAAACCTGTTTTTTTAAAGGAATGAAAGTGAGATACTCAGCAAGTTATGAATTTTCAAGAGTGAGTTATACTAGATAAAAGCGAATAATTTATGTTATAACTGGAATCTAAATAATTCAATAAATTTTAAATGAGTATTTATTTAAATTATATTTCATTAATATAATATTCACTCATATATAGGTATGGAGGAGCAACATTCTTTTCGACAACATTTCTTTTAAATATAATTATTATTAATTAAATACAAATAATTAAAAAAAAAAAAGAAGAAATAAATTTGAAACTAAATATATTATATAGGAAAAGTGGTTAGTCGGTTTCTAGCTGAAAGTCGTCTCAGGATCGAGATTCATTGCGTAATGATATAGAGGTTTCCTTATGATTTCTCCTTCCTCTGATTAGTCCAAGAAGTCTTTCAACAACGCCCCTTCCATTATACATTCTATTGTTCTAGGTTGAATGTGGTGGTCGATAAGGTGTGATATCCAAACAAATCACTCATCTACAAGCCATACACCCGGTTTATTAAACTACTCCACCGCAGCTTTATTATAGCGGTATCTCGTAGTTTATCGTTGTGTGCTTTTCGTGTCGATATTAAAATAAAAAAATTAAATAGAGTGAAACTAGATGTGATTATAATAGATAATATTGGATTATTAGATGTCTATTATTACTCTTTATAATGAGTATTTAACTTTTAGATATAGCTTTTGCATTTCTGAACATGATTTCTGCACATTTTTCAATAGTAAAATTAAAGCATTTAATTATTCAAGAATGTTACCTAAGAAATATCCCAATCAATGGTGCATGAAATAGTGCCATATATTATATATAATTATATATAATATATTATAATTAATATATATATATATATATTAATATATATAAGATATTTTTAAGAGATACTAACAGAGGTGTATTATAGATAGTTCTAAGGTACACGCGTTACATGTACACGGCGTTACGTAACGGGCGTTACAATTGTAACGAGTAAAGGTAACAGCTTCAAACGATTTTAAAATTTAACGATGTAAACGGTTAACGCTACCCTTTTTAAAAATTTGCTGTGTTTTTTCCGTTTTATCGTTACTCGTTACATCCTACACACGGAACTCAATGTGCTTGACATTTTTTATTTTTATTTTATATGGAACGAAATCTTTTTTTTCCAGAATTTTTATTATATAAATATATATCCATACATAGATATTAGATACAAATAATATCAATTTTCTTTTGTATAATATATATTATAATAATATTATATATATATATATTAATTATATTATATATATATATATAATAATTATTATATATTTATATATATATATATATATATTTAATATATATAATATATATATATATATATATATATATATAAATTATTTATTAATATATATTATATATATATATTTATTAATATTAATTAATATAATATTATTATATCATAATAATATATATATAATATATATATAGTATTAATATATATATATATTATAAATATATATATATATTATATATTATATATAATTATAATTTTAATCAATTTTCTAAAACATCTATCTCACTGTTATACCCTGATAATTTATACTCCAGAGAGATATATCAGCACAGAATGTAAAAAGCGAAGACCAATAGTGGATAAACAAAAAAACCCTTGGGATATAACCAAGAGCCACAGCACCTCGAGCCAAACGCATCCCTTCTGTGACCACCGAGATAGTACGCCATTGCAAATTATAATGCTCTTTAAGTCAGATTAGTTCCAGTCTCACCTATTCTTCGGCTTGAGATTATTGGTCGTACCAAATCGTACTCTTCTGTGCGTAAATGCGCAGCGCAAGGAAGAATATCCTAGGTAATATGATGAAGAACGCGAGATCGACGATCGACCCTGTATTGTCGTATATGGGGTCATGAACTTCCCAAGTCATATGATAGCGGAAAGAGAGAGGATGAGATATGGGAGTTCCAGAGGATATACCACACTTCACCCCAAATGTTACTTGATAATATTAATAAAATTCAGGTATTGAGATAGCACGAGACCAAGGTGAACCATACATAGTCAAAGCAATTCTCGCGATAGATAGAACCAGGCACTCCTCACTACTCAATAAGTACGGCTAGCATCTCTATCTGGATCAGTTATACACTTTGTGCTTTCACTCAGCCCATTATCATCTCTCATTATACGTACAGTCCCTCTACTCCCGTACTACGACTGTACTCTCTATCTACTGATTCCTCATTTTCTTATCAATACTCATCAATGTGCTGCTACTCATAGACCATCTACTCATCTCTCTTCATCAGTGCTCTTTCTCTATTCTCGCCTCTCCGTCAATACAGAGATCACCCGAGAAGAGGGTGAAAAAAAGAAAGCTCATGGTATGTAATTAAAGGAGAATTGGATAGAAGTGAACGGAAGAGAGATTAATGAGGTAATATGTACTGTTTGACTGATTGTGAAGTTAATTTCAATGCACGAGTGGGAAGGAGAATGAGACGGTATAGGTGGAGACTAACATGGTATGGGATGCAATATGGTATAAGGTGGTTAAGGAAATATTGAAGAAGTAGATTATGTCTGATATAATTATTTACTGTCTGAGGGAGGGATTTAGAAGCTCTAATGAGATGTTTTTTTTCAACCAATATAGGGACTCAGTTAAGGTTTCAGCAAGTTTATAGATATTTAGGAAATTATGAAATATATCACAGTAGAGAATTTTGATCAGAGATCTATATTATTAAGACTATTATATAATATCGTTTATTGATTAAGTTATTTGATGAAATAATTGGTAATGTTTAGAAGTATAATGTCATGCTCTATAATAAACATAATGTTAGATTTCGAGATCATATTAGAATTGTTTATGTGACTCGGATTATACCTAGGTGGGTGATAGGCAGAAAGGTCATGCTCATAGACAATTAATAAGAAAGAGAAATGTTGATTTAATAAATAAGTGGATTCAACTGAAGGAATGTGATCAATAAGTAAAAGGAATTAATATTTAAGAAATAATATAATAGATAGAACTTATATTATATAATATTGATAACAATTAGAAGGATTAGTGAAAAAGTATGAGAGATAATTACAAATAACGATATATATCTACAGCAGCCTATTGATTTGTTTATAGGTAGAGCAGAGGATGGAGACTCATAGGTCTACAACACATAGTGGTAGCTCATGGAAAGAAAAGAACCTTTGCTATAAGCGACGAGCAAGCACAAAATAGTAGAGCCTAATCTGCCAGTCTGAAGAAGTGAAGTAGTATGATCGAGCAAAGGTGCGACCTTATATAGTATATCTATCAGGGGTATTCGAGAAGTTGCATATGCGTGCAGCGTCTTGCCCTACAAATAGATACCGTGGCCAAGCGTAATCCGACTAGGCTCATAGCGATCATGTGAGAGACGCTAATGCAAACAAGATGCATGATCATAACAGAACTCAGATAGAGAAGAGGTTTGAATATACCCGATGGCTGCCAAATCGCGAGCACAGTAGAGTCTATATCAGCTAGACGCACACGAATTGTGGGTCCCAGAAACGTGCACAAGTAGGAGCGCAGAGAAAGGAGAGAAAAGATTTACTCGTTTATGAACTCTTCTACTGACAAAAAAACCCGCACCACAAATATAACAAGGATACAGAGAATAGGAAATAGTTGGTGAAAGCAATGCAGCGATGGACATCATCGATTGCATGTAATCAGACCCGAGAACAGCATAAGACTGTTTGGTCGAAAATTCTAATACTATATATGACCTCCAACATTCAACCATCGTGCGCTTTCATTCGAGTGTGGAAAATTGCACAGAAAATGTCTCTCCGCGTTCCCAATCTTATGTTGCGACTTCAGCTCGTATCCTATCCAGTTTGATGAGGTCTGATAGGGCCAAAACTAAGCGATCGTGTCAGCATGTATCTATGGAGAAGGAATGATAGGGATGAATATAGTTTTGGCTAGCCGATTTGCGAGCTTCTGATGCCAGCGTGATAACATTGAAGGGACGCGTGATGTCGAAATTGAGAAATTAAACACACTCTGCATGATCAAATGAATTATATTTCAAGCAGTATGGACAGTCTGCAAAGACCGATATTTGCGTTACGACGGCATTATGGTTTCACGCGACTTGCTGGAAGAGGTAATAGTAAAACTGGCATCACCCTTGTGGAATGATAAGCGAAGAGCGAGGAGCAAAGAGACAAAGAATGACACTGATATAATTTTGGATAACTTCTTTAAAGGACTCAAATGCTGTGTCTATCCCTTCTGAGTGTATCCTGGAACCGAGTGTGAGTACCAGAAGGATGGGTTAAAGTCAATGTATAGTGCCAATATAAAGGGAAAGGCAGATAGCATGAGACTGAAAAATACAGAGGAATTTCCTCGTTGAACCATCTGGCAAAAAACATATGAGAGCAATTTTAGAGAAAAGGTTGAGTATAGTAGTAGAGCCCAGACTGGGAGCAGAGCAGCCACGGATATAGAAAGGAGCGTATCTCTGCGAGAAATGCCACACGTGATCTCTTGTTATTGCTGCTAGAATCTGAGAATTACAGTCGTGTTGATTTTTATGCTATTATGGTGAAACTACTAATCCATTATCGATAACTCGACTGTCCCTCTTAGCTATTCTAATGGATCTAAAAATACTGAAAGATTCTTTCGATGGACAGATGTAACGGTACCAAGTTTGATTTAGGCTACTTTAGACCTAGGATTTTCCTGGTAGGTAATTAATGGAGAGAGATAGTAGCAAAATTATAGGTTAGTGACAAGCTTGGGACGATGGTAGCTCTCTGCCGGTTATTGCTGAGTAGATGTGTCCACGCAATGGAATTGCAAATGTATGTAAGAAATAGAAGTTTATTGTCTAAAGCAGAGGAATTTGTTCTCTCTAGTGCCTCTAACTACTTCTAATTACGAGAACAATTTAGAGACTTCCACGGGTATCCTCTGTTGAAAGAATAAGATTTCTCAGGGATGCTTCTAACATTAGTTGGTGTGAGAGCCCTATTACGTCCATACTTTTGGGGGGCCATAGAGCATCCTTCGGGTAGGTCTGTTTTTGTGAGCATCTCCTTATTTGCGACTAAATAATCAGCTCAACCACAATAATCAAGTCGGCTGGCCATAAACCCGAATATTAATATTATCAGATACAACTGTGTGAAGAACATGAAGGTAAGTGAACTCAAGCTTATAATACATCCAGATAATGCTGTTCATTTCTCGGTTTCGTTGTCACGACGTAAGGACGAGGGACGGTTCACTAGTTCAATATAATAACGATCTTCTTTCATGAACAGGAATGCCCATCCTAAAGCTGATCAGAGTGATGCATATTGATCTTTGGCTGTGCACTATAACGTTCATTTTACTCTGGATAAAAGGCGTTTCCGCAGGGTAACGACTAGATTCTCTATGAGAGATGTGACTTTTTATTGAATATCAGAGAGTTTGTCTAATCTATTAATTCTTCCATCAACTCAGATGAGCTATGTTGATACTCTTCTACCTACAGTGACGGCAAGTTTTCATTACATAGGTTGATGAACTAGAAATAGATGACGTGCTTGATAGCTAAAATATACTTTCTTCGGAGTATACCAAGAGCCAGATGTCCCATTGTCAGTTTAGCACTATAGAGAAAGTTGGTCATACCAGGTATTGTATGACAACCTTGTGATCGAGATGTTGTATAAATGAACAATGAGCGCTCCCTTATATTTTCTCTAGCCCACCCAACTTAACCAAGTTAAATCACTGACCATTACGTACCATATACATACGGGGAGCTCGATGATGAAAACCATGTGTTCAACTTCAGCGTCTTGCGGCGCTCAGCGAAAACCTGTATCACTCTTTCCAAGATAAGTGATTCACAGCCCTATCTTCGTACTATATTACTACTAGTTTCGAAAAGATCTCAAATGTCTATCTTTAAAGGACTCAGTTGTCAAAGATGATTCCATGCCTTTAATTCATACGTGCACCAACACATTAATGTTATAAAACTCTCTATTGAAAAAGAGTTCTCATCTCAGCATAACTGAACCTATAATATCGCTCATCTTCGCCTCATATGAAATCTTTATCTTTTATGAGAAACTTCTTTTCAATGATTTTCATATTTATTAGATATACAGGACAATATAATAATCTCCGACATCGAAGCACTTTGAATCTATCATGCGTAGGAAGATTTATGCACGGTATGCGATGCTTCCTTACAAACATACGGATCATTATAGCCTTTGATTATTTTGTATAATTCCCTATATCTCCTCTCATAATACAGTTAAGGTAGTTTCTCTGATATTATTTCTGTGTACTCCTTCCGTTTCATTTCCCTTTAGTGTTATACTCTCATCTGATTTGTGTGATATTTCGTTGTGTTGATATGTCCACTTCTTTCTTTCGTGAGTAAGGAGAATTATATCAATTAATATTGTACCACATAGTATGCATTTTATACCCCTTATACGCTTCATAAACTCTACTGTAAATACCATTGCCGATACATCTATTTTTTTTATCAAGAGATGCTACACGATTCTCCTACTAGCGATTTTGCAAATACACTATGATTTAATAATACTTATATCATCATATCTAACTTTCTCTATATCACATGTGTGTGGATCTCTTTTGCAAAAAGTTATCGCCATGCAATGTTATCAACTTTAACTCAAATGGGTATTTGAACACTTATGGGCATAGTATTTAGCGTTCGTCCTAAGCCGCTATGGGGTTCAAATTGACGGCCACAATTGAGGGTACAATCTTTTGCTAAGTTCTACTCTACATCTTCAAACATAAAATCTATTAGAAAAATTTTAACTATCCGGTAGTTTAAATCTCTGATGGTTTATCAAACTACAATTCACATTAACATGTTCCTGTCTCATTATTCTAGTCAAGTTTTTTTCTGACGAGTTAGAATTTTTTAACATCCTAGATAGATGTTAACTAGCGCGTTCTAATAAGAAAGATCAAGATTTGATTGAAAAAGATGTGAGGTGGTATCTTTCCTGATTCTTTTCGCTCTCAACCTGGACATCTCCCATACCATTACACTCGCTCATACATGTCTCTCAACTCTATATTATTACGCAAATTAATGTTAAAAATCTGTTTGAATTGCTCATATCTCGAACATTCATTTAACTCAAGATCTCAGCTAGAGTTACATTATAATTAGATTGTATTGTTCAGAAGCCCTCGTATCAAGCGCTTAACCTACATAAACTAGACATATAAGGTATCCAGACTTAAGTCGCGACAAGATGATCTCAGCCTTGACCACGACACGAGTACAGAAACGATGCACATAGTCATATACTGAGCTTGTACACTATTGTACATCGAGATCGCAGATACACAGGTAACGCTCAAGGAATTTTAAAATTGTAACGATATACATAGGTTGTAACTAAGAACGGTAGCTCACCCCCTTTATCTCAACTTCTCTCTATTGAGTAAAGCGTTAATTAACAAAAATATATAATCTTTGATCAATGTCAATACAGGCGTGTTACATACTACCTTAGACAATCTACGTCTCTACATACAATTATTAATTTGTGATCTCTCCATTATTTCAGATTGTTTTTAAAGCCTAGCTTTATAGAAAGTTTGGTGACTATTCTATTTCTTTTATTTCAGATCTTTAAATGTAAATTTAAATATATCTTATATATTGATATATTTATACTGTAAAATTTTTATAATATTTTCTTATAAAATTATTTATATTATTTTATTATAAAGAAATTTATTTAACATCTCTGACATCACTTCATACTGCTGAGAGAGAGAAGATAAGATTGATCTAACGCTTATGGATCTGATACGATAATAAGACGATCTATTCGATTATTAATCTATATTATGAAATATATAGATATTGATGATATATAGTCACTATCATCATAATAAACAATAATTGCTAAAGCTCTTATACATAAACAGTTTTATATGTATCTATATAAAGGCTCTTCTTTCTAGGAGTTAATCGAATAATATTTCAGTCTTCACACTCTCGGAGGGGACTAATTACAATGTATTTTAAATTAAGAGCATAACTAAAACAAAGACATAGTACTTAATCAGCTGTCTCACCATTTAACATCTAATTATCTGTAAGAGGGAAACAAATTATGATTGAATATGTGAATTAATTAACAATTAGTAGTATATATAATATTAATACTATATAATTATTAAAAATTTAATATATATTAATTTAAAATTAAATATTTAATATAATAATATAAGTGTTGTTAATCGCCATAAAAAAGAATTTAGTTATTATAAATATAATATAGATTATTATTAATTTATTATAGATATTAGAGAATATTAATGAATATGTATTATTGATAGTTAGTTAAGATTACAGATTTATATTATGTTATTTATCAAATATATTATCTTATATATTTAGAATTTTAATTTGATTGATTATAGTTATATATTTAATATAGTTAAATTAATGATCACTTTATATATATTTAATATTATATTAATTATTATATTAGAAATTTATGATATTATTATTTATATTAATTAATAGTAATTATATATTTATGGAAGAGAGAAGACAAAAAATAATTATTTTAATGTAATCTTATATATAAGACTTGATTCTTATTATGTATATTTTTGCCGCTGTATCCAAATATAATTAATCTGGGTAATATATGATTTTGTCAATATAGTTTCACAGTTTTCGACTAGATCTAATCACATTGAAAACTCTAAAAATATGATGAGTTGGGCAAAATTTTTATTTATGTTTTTTACCATTTCATAAAGAAAAACCGATATATCTTAAATTATAATTTAAACAAAGATATAATATGAAATTTGCACATACATATATATTTGGGCTGGATTAACACATTTTAATTATGATTATCATGTATGGGAATATACCCAACCGTTTCTTCTTAATTCACGGGAAATAAGAATTTATCATTGCATATTTTTATTTCCAATTATAGTTTACATTGTGAATAAGTGTTTCAACTGGACCAGACAGATAAAAAAATACAAATACGATATTTATTGAATTCAAGCATCGAACAAAATACTAATACTGGATAGGATACATGCAAGTAAAGCAATATCTACTACACTAAACGATAAAAAATTTTTTTGCCTCAGAGAATAGTTATAATTTATTAACAGATGGATTGATAGTTTTAAAGGTTTCTAGGGAAGATACATTAGATATTTGATTGAACCAACTAAAGCAGTCCGTATATGATGTTCATAATAGAATTTATTTCACTAACTTTATATCGTTTACAATTTACCTTATAAATCAGAAAGACCAACCCCTCCCCCCCTCAAGATATATTATAATATGTAGGGATTCTCGAAAGCTTGGTTTCAGTTTAATTATTATTTAATCCACAGCCTCTTGATTTGCTGTATGCATTTTTGTCTTTGCAGTTTTAAGATTTTATATGTTTTTTCTATCGTATGTATTAGAACACAGATGATATAAATAAATATGTTATTTATTTTCTGCTAAATTGATATATTGTGTAATAATAGATTAACACTAATCTGCTCTCTTTCTTCATCTCTCTCTCTCTCTCTCTCTCTCTCCTCTCGGCTTTCCTCTCTCTCTCTCTCGTCTCTCTTCTCCATCTCTCTTCTCTCTCTCTCATTCTCTCTCTCATCCTCCCTCTCTCTCTCTATATACTTTTATAATCTATTATATATATATATTAATATTATGATATATAATATATACAGTTTATATATTAATAGTAATTATAATATATATATAATTATATATTAACTATATAAACTATAATATTAATATTATATATATTATTATAATATATATATATATGTATATATATTATATATATATATTAATATATATATAATTAATATATAAGATATCGATAGTAATATATATTATAATAATTATATATATATAATATATAAATATTATTAAGATATTAATATATATATATGTTATATAGATTTATATTAATAATTTATATTATATAATTATTTATTATAGAATAATATATATAGTAATATATATATATTAATAATTAATATATAGATATATAATTATTATATACTTTATATTAAGATTAATATATATATTGATAAATATATGCTCAGGCATCTAGGATAAGAGCCACAATCCAGTATCTCTAAAAAACTACAACAAGCTACCGGAAAAAGAAGACATTGCTGGATCCTGGTTTAAAATGTACTGTGCGAATCAAGACTGTAAAAAAAAGAAAAAACATATACCTTACGAAAACTACACAAAAGCTAATGGGACAGGGAATACATTGTTGAATCCTTGGAAATATTTCGTTTCAGGGGAAGCGGTAAAGAAAAAAAAAAAAAAAAAAAAAATAAAAAGAAAAAATACTAAGAGAAAATTATGTGAGAAGGGTGGGAGGGTGTTTTGGGTGGTTTGCGTTGATAAATAGGAATAAATAGGAATACTTATTAATTAGTGTGTACCAGGATATAATATTATTTTTTTAAAGGTAGTTTCAGGAAGTGGAAAGATATTTTAGTGGTTCAGTCTCATCACCATAAATTAAGGGAGTAGACGTATTATAATACACATTCACCTGATATTTACAAAGTTGGGCAAAATGCCTGACGGCATGCCAAAATTACCAATATAGGAGCGGGAAGGTTCCATTAGACCCTCACCGGAGGAGGGAATTAGTCCTACCCCCGTTATAGTTCCCGAGCAATAAGCCTGATGAATCCCGACTGCGCTGGTGGACCTCCCGGTGAGGTGCGGTGCGATGCGCAAAAATCCGGTGCTTGGCCAACACTAACTCATACCAACTCATTATAAACAAAATAAATTCCTTCCGTTTTCCGACCTACGCAGAGAAATACTAAAAGAAAAAATACAACACGTCAAATTCGAAATTAAAACTATCTTTCGAAAGTGTAACGTCGCGTTAAAAAAAAAAAGAAAAAAAACTTCAACAATCTTGTTATCATCAATATCGTAATATTTATATACATCTTACAAATCTAATAGATCAAGCCCATACATTTAAAAACAGTATAATAAAAAACAAAAAATAGACAACTAAATCATAAGTTTAATCTCATTTTTTGCAATAGTTTATGGCATGCATCATCCTCCCCCAAATCATAAACAATCTCTCCAACTACATATTAAAAGAAGATGAAAAACTGGTACTCGGATATAGTCTTTCCTTCGCCCTTGAAAAAGGTGAAGACTACATCCAATTTTTCAACAGCATAGAAAAATAGGAAAAAAACTCCCAAACAAAATGAAAATAACTTACATACCGATATATTAAAAGGCATACTTCTCAACAATCTTATCAATAACAACCACCAACAGAAACTTCCCTCAATATTTTACCAAACCATAAAAAGACTACAAAACAAAGATATCACAATCACACGAAGTGACAAGGGAAATAATATAGTTATGCTAAATCATACTGACTACATCAATAAATGCAATTACATACTTAATGACCCAAATACATATACGCCCCTTCAGAAAAATCCTCCCAAAAGCTCCTTAAACAAATCTCAAAAGGACACCCCGAAATCCACAAACAAAACAAAGCATATATGACCAACATTTCACAATTTTACAGTATCCCCAAAACCCATAAACAAAACATCCCCTCAGACCTATCATCTCCAATACAAACTGCAATACCTGCAAACTTTCTGCATTTCTCTCAAAAACCCTTAAATCCCTCATCGGAAAAATTTCCCCATCACATATCAAAAACACCCCTTATTTCATTCAAAAATCTCAACCTCTTAACCCCACCACCCACCAATTCCTCAGCTTCGACGTAACCTCCCTCTTCACCTCCGTCCCTGTTTCTTTCACCCTTGAACTTCTCGAAACCTACCTTACCACCAACAACATCACTCTCAATTATCCCTTCCACATCATTAAAAACCTCATACAGCTTACCCTGGACCACAATTTCTTCACATTCAACAATAATTTCTACAAACAAACTTATGGCTTTTCCATAGGCTCCACCCTCTCCCCTGCTTTAGAGAACCTCTTCATAGAATTAATAGAGCATTACCATATACTACCTAGCCCCCATCTACACAATAGTACAGGATGTGCTGCGCACTTCCAATGAATAATATAAAATTTTCATTTTACAAATAGTTCAGCATAAGTATCCCTTTCTCCTTCACCTGAATTACCTATAACTCTTCTCACTTTTTCTGACTTTAATTTCAATTGGAAATCTCCAATATATCCTTTTCTTGTCTAGCAGAAACCCTTCTTGCCCTCCTTATATCATTGAGTTTTCGACTCATAAAAACAAATTACTACTCTAACTGCCCTCTATACTTAGGCCGCTTCGAGTTGCTCTCTCCTATCTCTCACAGAACCGTTCATTTCTTTTTTTACTTATCAACTAAATATCTCTTATGTCATTAATTCAGCATTTCGCAAGCCAAACAAAAATTCTATATAGTCCCTCCATTCCTACTTATTTTTATTTTCCAATTCCTCATATAATGTATACATCATCAATAGACTCTTCCCAAATATCTCGCTTTATAGAAAGTAATCAATTCCCTTTGTAAAAAATTGGTTTTAAACCCCTCAATTAATATTTATCAAACGCAATGCATTTATAAAATTCTCTGCTATGACTGTCCATCTGTTTGCATCGGCGAGACTAATGATTCAAAAACGAATAAACACATAACACATTATCTTATCAAGACTCTCCCTATTCAGCTTTAATACAGTCCATTGAACTCTGGAACCTAAGATCATGTTAATTCGTTCTCCATGATATATCCATAAGTTTGAAGAGAAAATAATTGAATCGTCATATGCTTAAATATGATAATCTTATAGCAATACGGGCCGCTAGTGCAGCCTTTGAACTCTTTCAAGATTCCCTTACTCTAATTAGGATGGCCCTTAAGGATATGAGAGCAGGGCGGCAATAATATTAACGACAATACTTTTACTTTTTGGATTTTTGTAATATTTTGTCATTCATCGGACAGAGGCCCTTTGGTTGTCTTAGGCCCGAAGCTACATCGTCGTTGTTTTGTTTTATTTCCATATTTTAACTCGTGATGTTTTATTAGTATGATGTTTACGTGCTTAGGGTACTTCATCCTTATATGTATTCTATTTATTTATTATTATCTACTATATATATATACTATATTATATATATATTATCTTTATACTCTGAGTTTTATACACTTATATATATGCTTATATATAATCATTATATTCTATACATTCATAAATAATAATTTAAGGATTTCCGGAAAAAGTCGATGTTAAGGTACTGTATTTACTTGAATAATAATAATTATAGTGTTTAACATTATATTGTATTTCTTTTCCCGAATTCGTCTTGATAATCCCAAATTCGAATTCGTTTTATGTTAAACTCCACCCCGGGTAAAATATCATTAATTTTGCTCAAGTTTTAGTTTGACAATCATATGAGCAAAAAACATTGCAATATTAGCTAGATTTATAGTTTGCTACTTAACAGGCAGTAATGGAATTCTTAAATATACTTTTCTTTCTGTTCTGTTTGGATTTATCCTTTCTTAGTCGTGCCGGAAATTTACAAGTTAACACAACGGATAGAAACCCACTTTTTCCTGATATTGGCACGGCGCCCACCGCCCAGTCCTCTCAGCTCAGGGCGCTGTACCATGGGGGCGGGCAGACACGGATACCGTTCCCTGTATATTACTATATATATATACGATAATTATATATATATATATTCATAATTCTAAATAATATAATATTAATGTATATACTATGAATTTTATTATAATTGCTAAAGTATTTATATTCTACAATAAATATTACTATATTTACTCTATATATACCATTCTTCTCGTCTTACTTCATTATATATTCTATACTATATTATATTACTATACTATATATTATATATTACTATATATCATATCGCTATATTAATATCTATATATATATAACCTACCTATTCAACAAATACTAATGTATACTATATATATTTATATACTCTATCTTTACATTAATATATATTATATAAATAGTATTTTATACTATATATATCACGCTTATACAGTATACTGCCTGATATCATTATAACTAATATATATTTACTATATATTTATATACTATATATCATATTATTATATTATATAGTATATCATATTAATTAATACCTATTATACTATTATATATTATATACTATTACTAGTCGGAGACGTGACCAGGGACAGGCCGGAATATGTTACAGTCCACTTGACCCTCAACAATGAAACGTGATATTATAGCAAAAGAGGCAGAGAACTAAATCATTATAAATCGCTATTCAGAACTGTTTCTTTATTACCTTGTTAAACGATTCTTGAAACACTCGACTATATTTTAATATTTGAAAAATATCCCAAGCTATCCCCCCTACCCTTTCTGTTACGATCCGGCGACGCCGATGGGTGGGAGAGGGACCATAAAGCTCTGCGTCACATAAGCTTCTGGTTGTGGTAAGATAAGATACTCTCGGGGATAGGTTGAAAGGAGAATGAAAGAGACCCAGCCCGCGTGAAAAATCGTTTAAAACATATACCACACCAAATGTGTTAGATCTTGATTACGTGTACCCTTTCCATAGTTATCGGCGCTAAGCGCTCGAGGGGATAGCCCTTATGATAGGATTAGGATATACGAAGCCAGCCGACCAGGCACTCCGTACTTTATGAGTATGTTCTTATTGCTCTTATTTATAGCATTTTTCCTCGAATTTAAATCTTTATAGTTTACCGATTTATGGTGTGTTGAGAAACGTTCCGTACAAATGTATATTCTTGCGGAACAATCCTCCCAACCACGTGAAACTAGGTGATTATCAAATAGAGGGGGATCGTTGACATCAAAATTTAACTTAATTTAATAAAATTTTTGTGTTGTTAATTTGTATATTTATCAGTCAGCACATGATTAGCGTTTTTGTGATCGTGGACACCACGATTTAAAGCCGCTAACAAAATGGGTCCTTGTTGATTTGTTATGTCAAATGCATACCGCTTAAGGATGAAATTTCGAGTTAATGACAACATAACAGATGGCGTTTGACACCATGATGGAAAAACCCGAGAAAGGCGATCTGACTTTAATGTGCTGCGAGGCAAATTTTTGTTTTTCGTGTTTAACGACCAAGAAGTAGCATTTAGTAAAACGTTGACTTGCTTGACAAGGCCCCAGAAGTAAGACTGGGATCTTTGTTCATCAAATTTGATTTAAAATCGTCCCTTTGACAACAGAGACCCTATAAAACTAGGTAAATTAGTCATTTGTATGAATTGCCGAGTTTATATTGAAGCTTACTTAATTATTTTAATTAGGGAAATAATTTTATGAAAAATAATGAAAAGAGTTTCTATAAATATATCTCGGCATTTCAAAACAAAGAGAAAACGAGAGCAGGATCCGTCCCTAATGTAAGAAGATTGTCATGAGGCGGTTTGTGGGTTGTTACTAAAGGGTGTACCGAAGTCTATAGAGGATTAACCCGTATAATCATAAAGAAAATCGGGACTCATTGAAAAGTTGGTTGTGGGTTTGATATTTTGTCGTATGATATTTAAATATATTACAGTCATGCAGTATGCAATTAACCATGGCTCTCACTGATGTCGTTAATGATGGTTTATTATATGTATACGATTTCTCAATGCTATAGCTATAAGAATTAATTGCTAAGATCTTTGTCCGGAGCTGAAGACATAAGATGTTCTTTAATACATGATAGGCGTTTCAAATATAGCCATTTTCCATGATTAAATAGATGATAAAAAATTGAAAATTGATAGAAAGTAATATAAAGGATGAAAGAAGGTTTAAAGGTGAAGATGAAAACCATCAAAAATATGTGAGATGGATTGTAATAGTAGAAATATAAGATGTATTATCTATTTATTATTCAGGATAAGGATTATACAGCGTCTTTGCTAAACGCGCCGACTTGTGGAATAATCGATTTAATAATAATTGCCCTGGACTACAAATCCCACACTTGACTATTATTAAGTTACTATTTTATATTCCTACATTTATATCATTATTATATTGAAATATAATATTATTATTATATACTTATATTATATACTTTATTTATTATTTCCTATATTTATTATATATATTCTCTATATTATTAATATATCCTCATTCTTATATATATATATATAACAGCCGAAAATGTATAACTATTCTATATATAATTCATATAATATTAATATTTATATATTTTTTAATTATAATATATATAATAATTATTTAATAGTTATATATATTATTCTACTATATATATATCTACAGTATTAATAGGGACTTTCATCTTTTATATGTTATACACATATTACTATATGATATTATATAAGGACCTTTTTTGTATATTATCTTCCCTTTTTTATTACTATGAAATATCTCTATATTACTCTATATTATATTATATATACTCTAATCTTTATTATATATATATTCTATACCCGTAAGACAGCGGGGCTTTGAGGTTTTTGAACCTTATTGCTCTTTACTCGTCAATAGTCGTACAATATTTTATAATCAATATTCAATAATGCATTTTCCGTTTTACGTTATAACTTTAAATAATTTCTGCAGGTACTGATGTCATTCAGATTTTTTTGTTCTTTAGATACGAATAAAATGTTAAAATCCACAGCAACGGTTGGCCGCCTGAATTTGGATGGAGTGGGTTAAAAAAAAAAAAAAAAAAGCTTAAACAAACATAAAAAAAAAAGAATAAAAGAACTCATATTTTATTTATATAATTTGATTAATTGTGCGTGTGTTATATATGAAGCATTTTTTTCGCCTTTACCAGCTTTTTTTTGGCTGGTCAAATGTACCATGCAAAAAATAATAAAAAAAGAACATAAAATAAAATTCAAAAAAAAAACCACATTAAAAGATATCGATACCGAAGCTCGAAACTGATCTCGTTACGGATTGATCGAGTATGAAGGTGAGATGAATAATTTGGAAGGATCCAGTATTTATCTTAGAGATGAGATATTTAGAGAGAGTCGTTTCTCAATTTATGATAGGTTAGTACACACAGTTGATGACGAGCGATAGAAGACAATATAAGTTAAGAAGGAAGAATAAGTAATAATAAAAAATGAAGCTGTCTTCTTCTTTCCTATTAATCGGTAAATTTATGGAAGTAATGGACAATGTGCGTTCTATCTTATAACTTGAAGGAAAGTTTTTTTAGAGATTGTGAGATAGAGAATATAGTTTTTGTGGGGCGGGGTCTCCAGCACGGAATGCAACTCTCTACGTCCGCTCAAATTATTTCGTGGATAAGTAACGTACAAACGGGTGCACCACCCGCAAGACTTCCATAACGTTCATAAGATTTTATAGATTTCAGGAGCCCATGATCTGATTCAAAGATAAATGACGGCAAAGGCACCTAGGTTGCACTCGATGAGGAGGAGGATGATATGGGTGTGGTGAGGTAATGCAGAATCATCCAGGTAAATAGAATGTTTATTAAGTATTAATTTAATGAGGCGAAGTAATGAATTGGCCTTTGTCAGTTGGAAAACTAGCAACAGATACTATCAGAAATTCTCGAATATGCAGAGAGAGAAAGGCCAGATTTTACATGATAGTTGGTATAGAGATGTTTTTTGGCTAATGTGTTATAGACAAGGAAGATTTACAGGTTGTTTGACCGTACATTCTTACATAGTCTTTTTTTTTTTTATATTATCATCATCATTATATAAAGGGTGTAAAAATTAGTTTATTTTTTTAGTACGATTAACCACCATATACATAATATGATATATCATAAAATATTTTTTTTTATTATTTAGATTATTTATTCATATTTATTATTAGGTATATCTTTAGTAAATTATATATATATATATAAAATTTTGAGTTTCCATATAAATTCTAAAATGGGTAAATATATAATAGAATATTATTTTCATTGAGTAATATTTTTTATATTATAGTATTAAAATTGTTCTTTTTTTGTGGTGTCCAGGGGTTTATGGGGGATATATATATATATATACCGCGGGGTTATGAATATATATATATATATAATATAATATATTATGATGTAATAGGGTGTAAATTATTGTATTTTGAATTACATATAGGTATATATATATATAATATATAATATAATTATATATATATATATATTATAATATATTATATTAAATTATATATATATTATATAATTATATATATATATATAATAATATTTTTATATTATTATATATATTATATATACCGTGTATATAAAAAGCGTTTTTTCTTTTTTCGGTTTCTATTTGTGTTATTAAAACGTATTTCATAGTGATAAGGGAATTGCTTACACAGTTTATTGATATCAATAAGATTTGAAATTTAATGATGCTTTCCTGTGTAAAGGATACAAGTGTTTTATTATTTTTTGATTTGCAAACATAATTTGGAATTCAGTATACTTATGAATTGTGAATTGGAGCCCATTCGATTTTGGAAATTAAACAGATAAATAAAGAATCATAATATCAATATGGTTTATTAATTATCAATAATTGATCATCTATTGTTATGGAGTAAACATTAATCCATTAATTTGGAATAAATAATTATATTAAAAGTTATTATTATAGCTAGAATTTGAAACATTCAGTCATATTTATAACCAGAGGATGGCATTTGTAGATTTTTAATTTGTATTTTTTATAAAAATCTAAATTTGTTGATTTATTTTTAATTTTATTTGTAATATTTTTGATTTTTTGGATTCGTAATAATCACGGATAATATATTTTTAATTATAGTATGTTTACAAAAGGTTATATATCGCGTGACGTGAAGAATCTGAGAAAATAAAAAAGTGGGTTAATAATAAAATCTAAAATAAAAACACAAACTTCATTTACCTATATTAAAAATTCTAATGAATAAATATTCAAGCTCAATAATTTTAGCATTACCCTGATTTAAAACGGACCTTCCCATATAATACGTCCATCTCCATACGTTTTAGTTGTAAATTTTTAGGGTATAGTACGTCCTAAATAATTTATGACATTTATGTCTCATCCATTTATTAAAGCGCATAGTATAAAACTCAATAATGAACGCTAACTTGAATGCATTTTCTTAATGTTTATCGTATAAGCACAAATGGCAAATATCGAAAAACGACTTTTATCAATTCAGAAGTTTTCGTATTTTTCTAAGACATTATTGATGCTTATCCAGACGCTTCCAAAAACTGGCCTAAAAACTGTGCATGGTAGTGGTCAAAGATGGCTAGGACTCAAACATTTATAAGAAATGCCAAATTTTATGGTATGCATCTCAATCTCTAAAACTATGTGACACTCAAGTTTACATTATTATGGTCAGCCTGGTAGGCCACAGTTTGAATGTATGAATGTTTTATATCTCAATAAAAATTTAGCTTTTATAATATAATATCTTCCAAATAGATAAACTCTCACAATATTATATTTTTAATCATATAATTTTAAAAATATTAACTATTTTGTTATTGATATTTATTTTCGAGTTTTCCAAGGTCGTGGGCGTTCCATCACAAATCAACTTCTGATTAATCAATATGTTTGTATGAAACAAAATAAACCTTTCGTAAAGTAATCAGTCGGATCTGTATTTGTCACGGATAATTTCGGTGCATAAGAATAGTCTCACAAGGAACTAGCATATGTGCTTTCGTCTCTCCAAAAACTTTATATTAACGTCAAGTCTTTGGTCTAAGATAGTAAGTCCCATATAATTACTTGAAGACGAAATCAGTAAACGCTCTTGCAAAAATCAAAAAATTTTTCAAACATTTCTTCAAATGATATGAGTCTTGAAACATGTAATATTTTAAAACTGTGGAAATGATAAGGAAAAACTCGAACTATATGGACTTTATAAACAAATTTCTTTATATTTTTTTTAATATTTTAATCTTGTCAAAATCTTGGTCACTATGTTCTCATTTTTGTGAATTTAACACGTTTACTTAATTATTTTCTCTCTCTCTTCTCATTATTCAATCTATTCTTACTCTTTGATTATCTTTCATTTCCTCCTAGTTACTATAGTATATATATTATACTCTAGCTCACTATCCTTTGTCTGCCTCCTCTATTCTACCTACGTCTCTCTTTACTCTATAATTCTTTTTCCTCTATATAGCCTATATAATTTACTCTTATTTTCTCATTTCTCTCTCTTCAGCTTGTTGATGGCTGATGTCTTCTTCTGTATCCTCTTCTTCTTATTACCCTTCCTATTTATATTATTACTATCCTTTTACCTTTCTATTTCTTCTCCTATTACTTTTCCTTTTTTTTTTTTTTTCTTTTTTCTCTTACCTTGCTATTTTGATCTTCTTTATACTTTCTTAAATAAATTCATCATATTCATATTCATCTTCATATTCTTATTCTATAATTATTTTATTTAATTTTTTTCCTCAAATATTATTTCACTCTAATTTTAAGGTATGTTTGACAGTTTCATTTGTTTTTTCGATTTCTCTCAATTCTCTCTCTCTTCTCTTTATTCTTCTTTCCTCCTTTTAATATAAATCTTTTAATTTGTTTAATGCTTTTTGCTCTTTGGCAACCTTTTTCCCTTGCGAATATCATCATGCTTGCTCTAGTACATACACATTGATCGTGTCTCCTGACTACAAAATTTTTTATAACTATTCGATTTGAGTTCCTTTATAGTACATTAATTACTATATATACTAATATATTTCTTATTTATTTATTATTATTTCTTTTCATTTTCCTTATCTTATATTTATACTTCTATTTTTATACCTTATTCTTATCTCTCTATTATTATTTATCTTCTATGTTCTTATATATCTCTTATATACTATACTTATTATTCTACTCAATTGGTTATCTGTTATTTAAGATGATTTAAGATTTATGATATACTATATAGTATATACTAATGTACAGCTGGACTTTGTATAAAATATTGAAATATTATTATTAATCTATTATTATATTATTTTAATTAAATATTTCCTAAGGTAGAAATATTTAATGTTGAATTTGTTCATATATCAAAATTCAATTAAAGACGGGCTTAAAAGTGATTACTGATAGCTCGGGTAAAAAATATTGGACTTTAAATTGTGATTCTGATAGTTTGTTGCCAGACAATGATAAGAATGAATGGACTATTGTAATGAGAGGCGCGGAAAGATCGTGACTACATCACAAGTTAATATTCTCTTACAGATATTACATAAGATTTCTATGTGTGTTCGGTGCATTCTACTAATCCAAAATATATAATATTCACATATGAAGAAATATAATGATATATGGATAAAAATGTTTTGTACACGAAATTATCAGTTTGTACTATGAAAGGGTGAGAGTGGGTCTGTGTCTTATTCTGAATTTATTTGTATATATAATATTCTAGTGTATATAGAATTAATAACTCATAAATGAAGAGAATATTAAATAGTTTATTGCTAGGTATCATGCATGGTGAACTTATATATGGTCTTGGTGCGACAAAATTACGATAGGTTGTAACTTGTGATACTGGCTTAAAATAAAATGATATGAATATCTTAGTGGTAATATTACTATACAGATATAGAACGGATCTTTTTAGTTTTTATACTGGATCCTCTATCAGTAAATGTGTTAGAATGAAATGAAATTTATTATAGGGTATAAAATATTAATTATAGAGTTTGTTTTAGAATGGAGTATATTCCTCACATATTGGAAGTAAACAAATTAACTGAATATGATATTACGTTAAACGAATTTTTTAAAATCTTACGTTCAATGTTTTAAGTACTAGAAATTCAGATTCAACCATGTTTTATAATTATATTAATAATTTAATGGGTATATTTATATAGTATCTTTATTTATAATATGTTTTATATATATGGGTAGTAATAATATATATTATATATATATAGTATATAATAAATTATATAATATAGTATGTTTGACATTTTTTTTATTACACATTAGTTTATAAAAGCTTGACTAAAAGTAAAAGAATTCAAATTAATAATAAATTTAATATTTGAGGCCAAGTTACCTGTTACACTTATTATTAAAACAATTTAATGACCCTTCGCGATTAAATTGATGTTACTTAATCGAATTCTTTCCTTTCCTTGTTCAAAAAAAATGAAATTGCCGTTCGATATTTTATACCAAAATTATATATAAAAGCTTGCCAATGAAATATGGGTAGAAAATATTTATTTAATGATATTTTAGTTTTATACATTATTTAATTAATTAAAAATTATATTTAATATTATATTTATAATTATTTATTAATTATTATATTAAATATATTAATATATATATATATAAATATATATTATATTATTAATTTTAACAGTAATATTATATATATATATTATTTTAATAGTTTTTTGTTATTATGAAGGTTCATGAATGCTTTAAAATATATAAATGATTTTAATAAATTTGAAGGAGAAGTTTCAAATATTAAATATCTCTGCTTACTTTAGACTAGCTTTCCAATAATCTTTATAGATATTATTTTAATAAATATATAGCTCGAAAAATCTGTTTTTCTTCTTCATCTTTCTTCATATTTTCTGCTAATTTTCCCTTAAATTTCATATCTCTTCTTTTTGTTTTTGATTTTCATACATTTTGAGGTAGTCTTCTTTGGTGTTCTGATTTTTGTTACATTTCGATCTGTTTTATCGTTTCTGACATATATTTGCTATTTTTTCGTTATTTTTTCTATTTTTTCTTTCTTATTTCTTCGTGTTCTTTTTTATTTTTTTTATTTAAATATATATCTTTTTCTTTGTGGGTGAAATTTTCACTTTTTTTGCTATTAATTGCTAATGTTCTTCTCTTACTTTTCTATTCCGGGGTTTTTGCTTTTCTTCTTTTCTTTTTTTATATCTAATTTTTTTAATTGATATATATACAATATTAATAAATTATTATGTGTACATTTCAGCCTTTACTTGCTATATTTCTTTTTATTGTATCTGTTCAAACTATATTTTGGTAATTTTACTACTATTCTTTTGTCTTATCATATATTCACCTCCATGTTCTTTTCTCTCCTTTTCTGTTGTGTCTTGTATGAAAAACTTGAGTTATTTAGTATTAGGTTATTTATAAAGTTAGGTAAGAGGATGTGCTTGATTGGTAGCTGACTTTTAATTTGGTAAAACGGTGGAGAAAACTTGAGGAGTAGTTAGTATTCTTAATTTTTTTTTTTTTTTGATCTTTTATTTTTTATGATTTATTGTTCTAAATAATATTGAGGCTTATATATATTGGTTCTGTTAATATTCTATTTGGGTGTGAGAATATCCTCTACGAATTTTTTAATATGTTAATTGCTGCTTCGATAATTATAATTTTGTTTTAATTTGAATTGAAGTCTTTTTCGATAGGGTAAAAAGTAAGTTATGTTATTGGCAATACATTTTCGAAGATCTCTTGCCTATTTGATAATATATGATAATAATTGTTACATTGCAATAATCTTGAAAATGGGAATATAATAATAATCAATAAATGTTATTTAATGATTTAATAATTAATATAAAGGGACAATATATAACGAATATAATTGCCTTGACTTTAAGTATTATTTTGGGATTTTGTAAACCAATATCAACTGGAAGTGATATTCAATTTGATTACCGCATGTTTACTTTCAGATCCTCTGTAATGATCATTGATGTTAGAGTCTATGGAGGGAATGTTTGGATAACGAAAGTCGTGTACAAAATGTTTTTTTAAAAATATGTTCAATAGTTGAATAATAAAATATAATAAATTTGTTGGAATCTCAAACTTAAAACCATGCACCTTATATATTAATTTAATTAATTTTGTATTTTATAAAAAAAACATGTATAGTTTTTAAAACGGTGTAATAATAATAATAATAATAATAATAATAATAAGTAATAATAATAATAATAATAGTTATTATATCACAGTCATTTCACAATTATTTTACATGAGAATTTGAACTTCTCCAGAAATAATGGCTACGTTTCGAGCCCGAATATTGTCTTATTAATCGTTATTTACTTATTATATATTTAATTATATTTATATATTTATTTATTTATTATTTAATTGTTATTGAATTTAATTGAATTTAATATTTTTGAGTGTATTATACTTTGTTTGCTTACATTATTATACTAAAATTATTAAATAATATATAGTATTATTTTAAATTTGTTTGTATGTCTTTATAATTAATTTTAAATTAGATTGGATTATTATTGTATTTTATGATTATTGATTTAAATTCTCGTGTTATGGTGATATTATTGATTATGGTAAGTGATAAATGTGTATGTGATTATGGAGTTGTATAATTATGAGTTTTGGAGAAGGTATATTATTATTTAAATTAATTATAGTTTATATTATTTATAATAATATATTATATGTGTATTATTAATTATTTAATATTATTTAGTTAATTTGATTTTTTTATTTATTTTTATTTTATCTATTCTTTATGAAATTGAATTATAAAATATATTTATTATAATTTATTTCTGCTATTATATATATTATCTTTTAGGTGATATAATATAAATATTTTATATATTTTATTTTTATTAAGTTATTATTATATTATTCATATTATTATTTATAGTATTATTTATTTATATTTATTTATTATTTTTATTTTTTATGTTTTTATTTATTATTTTTATCCAACCTTACGGCCGTTGTTGTGATAGTAAGACAGGTTATTTTACTAAATCTCAACCATTTCACTCTAGAGTTTTTAATGCCTTATTTGAAGATATATATATCTGAACATATTTGAATTTAATTCTTTCATAAGTAGTTTTTGTACTTTGGAACGGAATAGAAGTAATTGTATAAAATAATTATTTATACGAAAATATATACATATATAATAAAATAATTTTAGTTTTTAAATTATTACTCTTATATTATAATAAAAGGTAAATTATAATTTTTCTATTAAAAATGATAGTAGTGATGAAATAGCGAATATATATATTGCTTTAGTATTATGTATTTTTCATTAATAATTGATATATTATTTAATTAATTTTTTTTGGGAATTATTATAGTTTATTCCTAATTATTTATTTATGAATTAAATTTTTGTCTAAATTTTATATAATATTTGTATTATTTAATATATAGATTCTAGAGTATATATATATTAAGATAGATTGTTCAACTTACTTTATTTGTTTATGGTAAGATATTTATTTGATAATTTGAAAAATGAGATCCTATTAGTTTATTATATGTTGTAGAATAATAATATTTATATTTGAGATAATATATAATATTAGTCTCAATAATAATATAATAATAATTATTTGTATTATTTTATTATTATTATAACTAAATATAAATAATCGTTAGTATTTAAATAATAAGATTATAAGATAAGTTTATTTGTCCAAACAACAACATGTAACTAAATTAGAATTTTTATATTTTTTGATTTGTAGTATATAAAAGAAGGAGCTTATATCTGAACTCTCGGTCATTTTTCAGTTAGGAGTAGTGAATAATGACTATATTATTAATATGGTATCCGGAAATCCTTTGTGTACAAGCCGTTTCCATCAGGGTGTTTTTTTAATATATGCAAAAATTAAGGACATATATTTTTAGGTTTTATTATAATTAATATTGCACATTTAAAACCTCTCTAATGATTATTAATATATATATATATATTATATATATATAATATATATAAATATTATATATTATTATATAAGTATATAATAGATATTAATTATTATATATTATTATTATATATTATATATAATATATATTTTATTTATATATATATTATTACATTTTTTATATATATAATATGGCTAATTATATATTTTTTTTTTATTATTTATTCTAACATCACAGGGTGCGAGTTTAATTAGGGATAGGTGAGGTTGGTATCGCGTAATTTTATGAATATAGGTACATGTTAATACGTCAGTATGTCACAGTAGTGATGCTTTAAGTGTTAGGTGAGATTAATATTACACAGATAGGAAAATAGGTAAAATTGGAAAGAGATTCCGATAGTATGTGGTCAGGTAAATGAAGAAAGTATATGATAAGCACTCGATAGAATTAAGCTGGAGTTACTAATTAAACAAAATAATAAATTATATATAGTGTATACAAACTGCAATTATGTGTTTATCCTAGAAGGAAGTGAAGTGAGTATTATGGTATCATGTATAGGTTTGGTGAGTATAAGTAGTCATTGACTGGTATATATATAGATATTAGAAGAGTTAATACGATTATATCATATTTAAGTATGCATGGCTTATGATGTTTTCTACCTAGATTCAAACATCAGTTCCTGATATCAGTAGAAAGAGCAGAAGCCCCTAAATCGAGAATCACTTCCAAAAGGGTTTTCATTAATTATGATGCTGTCCGTTTATACTGCATACATAAATAAATATAACATCTGCCAGTTATTCTTATTCAGTGTGCTATTTATATTATCTTATTTATTATTATTTCTTATTTATACAGTATTTATTTTTTATCTATTATAAGTTATATTCTTTTATCGTTTTATCATGTGAATATAATCAGCTTTTATATTCACCGGACTCATACCCAGGATTCAAATCCACGTTCCAACCCAGGTGTCAAATCAAAGAACTCATAACTAGGATCCATACTCAGGAACATCGTCCACACGTTTGGGTTTTAATTTACACCCAGGCTCTAATTCCGTCTCTGATTCACCATCTCTGGGACTTACGACTTCAGAAAAACGCTGATTAGTAGTCATTTTATCTTTTGTTCGTTACATCACTACATACAAGATCTCACACACCTCTTGCTCCTTCTGTGATATGCGCCACTTAGAGTTGTGTTTGTTGGAAGACTTCGTAGAATTTCAGTAAATAAGCTATTGCTTATCTTTGCAAATATAGAAAATTAAACAGCGTATTCATTCTCTTCGATTGAACCATCAGTGTGTTTCATGGCTGCTGTACTTCATGTTAATGCTTTGGAAAGATATTCGCATGTGATCCTCTTCTACCTACGCTCGAATACCGTTAGGAGTAACCTAATTCTAGTATCTCTACTTCTTTTCAAAACTTCCACCTCTTAGCTTCAGAACGCTGAATTGCAGTAGTAGAAATTTTAGGTATTTAGGTAGGAGAGACTCGGGAATATTTTTTGTTTTATTGTTAGGTTTTCTAGGGGACCCCTTTGCTAACCCTTTAACTTGCGGGATTACATGCGAAGCCACCACTCTCGCCTACAACGGAAAGGTAAATTTTATAAATATGAAATTTTAATGGTCCAAAACATATGATATAAAATATTTTAAGATACTATTTTTGAAAGAACGAATATATAAAAGGGCTGAAACGCAAATAACTGTTGAAACACGTTTTAATAAAATGTGCAAAATTGCGATTTTATAAAATTCTAATTACAATAACATATACAATATTTGTCTTGATATATTTATGTACAATATATAATACAAAAAAAAATATATATTGAATAGGTAATTGTCAATATGAGAACCTTGGCTAATTCTACTTCGGAACTCCAACCAACTCTTAAATAAATAAAAATGTTAATTCTTTTTCTATTTAAAACTTATAAACGTACAAAATATTTAATACATACAAAATTGAAAAATTTAAAATTAAAAAAAAATTATTTTACGGATGCATTTGGATGTAAAGGTTTTAACGGCGCTTTTCGAGAAAGTCCCAATCGGAGACCGATCCGTGCAGGAGTTTTTGGACTTACATTTGTCGACTTTAATAAAGGACTTTGAAAAGACATTTTTACAACGCCTTGAGATTTATCATCCAATGATGAACTAGATTTTGGAGTCGAAAACGATTTCTCTGGTACACCAACTACAGAAACTGCCGCTGGAATAGAACCATTTGATAAAGACTCGGACAAGTTTATTGTTTTTTTCCCAGAGTTGAAGTCCTTTTTCTTCGAATGTTGTGGAGATTTA
>JABUQX010081145.1:32500-78339 GCA_015478945.1 Trachelipus rathkii | reverse complement strand
TTGAGCACTTAATCATAAGCTTTACGAAACAGCTTTCCAAACTATTTTCTCTTCCATACTCCTTGGAACGAAACAAATACAATCCCTTCGGGCAATGTTCCGGATGTTCATCAAAGTATAAGCTGATCACCTAGTTTTGTTGTGTTATATATTTTCATGAGGAATTTGACTGTAATCTATCGAAACTCGTTGTATATGAGTGATAAACAGTTCTCCACATCAATTTATAGAATGAACAGGGTCAAAACGATTGGACAAGCAATCTCGCAAAGATCTCCTTTGTCTACTACATGTCGTATAAGCAATCGGTTTTAAATTTACCCAATTCTAACCATAGCTTCATTCCTTATTATCCTCATTTCTAATTATGGCCAAGTTCGTTTCTACCATATTCCCAAATGTGATTGTTTAAAATTCTTCATCTTTTATTGGCCATTTTATTAGGATAGGATTTTGGATCAGATTGGAATTTGAAATCTGGAGAGCTTAAAATGAGTCCATTTTTATTATAGAACATTAAAATTGAAGATTCTGAGCCAGTAAAGTTTAAAAACTTTATTTGTAAATAGATTAGTGCAAGATTTTACTAAATTATACATTATGTCGAAATGTGATTTAATAGACCCAAACCTTATGAATTGGATGCTATTCAACATAACTTGAGTTCATGATATTAAATGAGAATATTCATTAAATTACAAAGACCTCCTCCCCCAAAAAATTGAAGGTTTGTATTTAACTTATTTTTCTCATACAAATCAGACTTCTGTAGAATCGGCATGTAAAATAGTTATAAGAATTTAGGTAGAGTTAGCTGCTTAGACTCAAAGGGAGGTGAATATAAATGTTCAAAATTTAAATGCTTCTTTGGAAATTATTCTCAAGTTTTGTCAATTCGAAAGTTAAAACAAATATTTTATTTAATTCTTACTTGAAATTTTTTAGAAACAACATTGATGCAAAGTATGATAAAACAATATTGTGATAAAAATTTAAATAAGACTTTATTATATTAAGAATTAATTAAATTAAAGAATATTTTTTCTTGAATGAATTTTTTAAAAATTTATAAAATGGCAAGCTATCAATCCATGGATATAAAATTAAAATTATATATGAGTCTCCAGTTCACTTCAAGATAATTCTCTGATAACATTTCATTTATGATAGTAAATGAAAAAAAATGTTATAAGACATACAAAAAATAGTGTTACTGTGTGAAAATATTAGTAAACAATGTTGTTATTTGAGTAATGGTTGAGTATAAATAAACCGCTTTTCTCTCTGTTTGTTATGATAGTACGACAATATTCATGGGCGTCCCCATAGTTCATTGTTCGAACGATCGAACATTAAAAGAATGGGTTTTGGACTTATTTGACAGAATGTAATTTGATAGTTCTTGTTATTTCTTCTCTGTTTGTTTTTGTTCTAAAAAAATTGTTGTATAACATTAACCATTAGTAGTTTTGTTCTTTGTTAATTGTAAAGTAATGGTTCCTTAGTTAATGTCGTTAGTGTTCATGTGTTGGGTGGCATGATACGTATGTAGTGATTATTAATGGATGTATTATTATAACACTGTTAATGTACATTTGTTAGGTTATATGATATCTTTTAACATTTTGACTCTTCATTTTTTAATGGTTTTCGTCAAAGTTGTTAGCGTGATGAGAAGTGTAGGTGTCAAATGGGACATTTTCTGTAATGATTGTTGTTTTGTTGGGATATTAAGGTCGCCCGTAAATTATAAAGGCACTTCTTATATGTGAAAAAATGATTATTATCAATAAATGCGAATATTATTAGAATAATAATAGCGATATGTGAAACTATTGAGTCTATAGCCTTAACTATTATTAAAATATTATAGAATTTAAAAAGAAAAAAAAATCTATCCTTTTGTTCTTTTTTCTAATTTATAAAATATTTCTTTTAATAGTTTAATTAAAACTAAAGTTAAAATGTAAGTTCTATTTTTATTTTAAATGTCCAAATTAACTTTAAAATTATTAACGTTAATTGAGATCAAATTATTCATTACAATAATTTAAATTAATTTGGGAAGTTATTCTAAAATTAATTTCAATTAAATCTGATTATTTCTTTAAACACTTTGAATGGTTTTCCAAAAATAAAAAGCTTAAACATTTATCTGTCATTATTGTTTTTGATTCTTTAATAAAAAAATAGTTTATAATATAAAATATAGTTATAAAAAACTTAATGATATTCAACGAAATTAATCAAGAGATTAAAATTAACTCAGGATTAAAATAATATAAAGATTAAAAAGATAAAGATTTATAATCAATTTAATTCTAAAAATAAATTAAAGATTATAAACTTAAAAAACAATAATATTAACTTATGGACAAAATAATTAAATGTTTATATTTTTAAATGTTATTTTATTAATTTAATAAAACAAATGAATAATAAAAAATTTATAAATTATATGAATAATATAATTAAAATATGATTTTAATTAAAAATTACGAATATCATATTAAAAAAATTCTCAATTTTTTATTATTTTATTTAGAAATATATATCGGACCCTGAGGCAAAAAAAAAATTTCTCGTATCTTAAACGCATAATAATAAAAATATTCAGGTAAAATATATATATGTTAATATGAAAAAATATGTAATATATAAAAAACCTTTATAATAAAAAGTATAATACATGAAATATTAGTCAAGAGAAATGTATATTAAAAATATAAAGATAATGAAAACAAGTATAAGTAAAAATATTTATTTAACAAAAAAAATACAAAATATTACTATTTAGTGTCTTTTGGTATAATAAGTATATATTAACGCTTCTATCTTTCCAAACAATCTAGAGTCTTCAGTAACTCCATAAGTTGAACAATTCCTCTGTTGTTTTTCTTCTTCTGAAGTTAAATATTGATAGAGGCTTTGTGTCTCTTCTGTTTCTTCTTTCCTGTAACTCTTGATGTTACATCCCTCGACCCCTGAGTGCTATGAGTTAGACATACAACCCACTTGAAATCTATGTCTGAAATGGAAATTATACTGGGACTGTCAAAATTCTGAAAATTTACTTTCAGACAAGGAGCTTTGGGGAGTAGGAAGTGGTACACCGAAAAATGAAACAACTTTATTAACCAATCCAGCCATCATAAAATGATGAGATGTCATCTCAAATAAATTAAAGTGATATAATTTTAATGAAAGCTGTAGCTTATTCAATATTGGGATTATACCTGAGTGAAAGACCAATAATGAGAAAAAGAATGCCAAGTTTGAATTCCTTAATTCGTTTATATTTATAATTGTAGACTTAGATCTTGTAACCTTAATTTCAATCGGGTTGTAACAATCATGCAACATTATAGCTGTTTTGTCTGCCATACCTAGTTTTGACCCTAAAATAATTCCCAAGGCTTGATTCTTGCTCATTGTTCCGTGGATTACTTTCAAGTTGATAGTAGATTGAGATGGAAATTCTGATTCTTGCCTCGCTGACTCCAAGTATCCTAAAGTAATTTTTGTGTCTTGCACAGGTTTAACACATCCGGGACAATCAAAACTGAATTGTAGTTGTCTTTGCTTTAATACTGTAAACAGATCAGGACATATTGTTGTTAAATAAATAATCAAAGATTGGTATACGATTGTCCTGTCTGATGCTTTTAAGTCAGGATTTAAATTAGTCGTTGATACATGAAAATGCGTAGATACGTTCTGCATTGAATTGGTAAGATAAGTTTGGCTATGATGTGCAGATTGTAGTCTGTGATCCAAAGTGCCTCGGTCTATATAAGCCATTTTAGGGTCCATCAGTATACTTGAATCAATGTTTATATCACTCACCATAAGTTGGAATTTGTCTTTCAGTAATGGTAAATATTCTTCCAATCTAGACGTCTCAGTCCATGCCTTCAAAGTGATAAGCCTCCTTATTTCAGCTCCCAATCCCATGATATCTATTTTCAAAGATGGATTTCTAACTATCCTTTCTGCAGTCTCGCTACCAAAATACGGATTGAAAATTCCTCTGTGGTCTGAATAAAATGTTGACCTATCAAAGGGATTTAATTCATCACATGTTACTGAAATGTATCCAGCTTGCTCCTCATATCTAGTAGGAGTCAACTTGATTTGCTCACCAGGAAATGGAGTCGTCACACCAAAAATTGGTTTACCCCATGTTAAACATCTCAACTCATTTAACATTTCCATAGAACAGTTATATTTGTCTATAAAATCATACAGATTGTAATCATATCTTAAACGACCTTTAGCATACAATCTCTTTTTATTTACTTCTTCTTTCAAGCAATTCATTATCTTTTGTATACCATCATTGACATTACCTGTTGCTATTCTGGTTAGCGTCCCTGTATTTGTTAATCTTGTTGAAAGATTGTCAGCTATGCCGATGTTAGAACAGCGGTATACTTCTGAACTCCATAGAAAGGGGTAGGACTCCACAACTGATTGATGAAAAACAACTTTGAGCCTTCTGTGTAATAATCTAGCCACTTTCTAATCTCAGGATTTGTGACGTTTTCCTTTAAGTACTGTGTAGCTGCATCTCGAAGCCATTTCTTAGGTGGTGACATATGAATGATGTTTAATGAATGAGGATTCTCAAGTAAGGACTGAATTTCAGTGACTGATGGTATCCGAATATTAAAATATTTCTTATAAGTGTTCTCTGTGTTACTGCAATAAAAGCATGGTTTCCAATGTTTCAACAATGATAAATGGTATGTTATAGGGTCCTCAAATCCTCGCATAAAGTGAGAAATCGGAGACCACTGACTCATTCCTCCGAGACAGTGATTGTGGAAAATCATGTTGATATAGTCCAAATATTTCAATTCTTTTGACCAAATGTTGTTTTTAAAGAAGACTTCAACGTGGATAAATAGCCCCATTATTAAGGATGGTACAGGGGACATGCTGGATCTTGCACAAGATTCAGTTCCAGTCATAGCCGAACATAGATCACCATCCACACTGACAAATGATTCATTTCCATCTGGGAAGGATCTTCTGATCTTTTTTCTGCTATTTTCAACTTCCAAGCCCTTGTAAAAGTGTTGTTTTTCATATGAAAAGAGAACTGAGGAAACATAAGTCTCCTCTGGCTTTAATGGTAATCCTAATTTTGCCAAGTAACTCGAGACTGATTAAATATTTGTCAACAAAGGCTTTATTAGACTGTGTTACTACAAGGCATATACGTTGTTGTTCTCCTGACCAAAAATTGTTATGACATAACTCTAATTAAAAGCATGGCTAACATACATGATGTGAGTATTTCCATCCCTTTGCTCATTCCCCTCAAACCTCCTATGGAAAACGATCCCTCCATTCTCCTGTTGATAGGTTCTACATAACTTTCCACCATATAAACCTTTGCATATGACAAGCTTTAAGTAAACTTGTGTATCTGAAACGTGTTCTTTTCCCAAATATCGTCAAAACCAACAAAAGTCCTGTGTTCGATAATCTAAAACGGGTTGTTCCATTTTAAAAACGAGATTATAAAACTATATTCTTCCAATCTTGTCATAATTATATAGAAGATAAAAATAGATACGTGGCTATCTCCATCCAGTAAGCGACATGTTTGTAGATACATGCAACAAACAGTGTCTGCCATCTTTCTGTACGGGTTGAGCATCTTATCATAAAGTCTGTTTACAACATCCTTCCAAACATTTCTCTCCAACTCCTTGGAACTAAGACAAATCGACAATGCCTTGCAAAATGTTCCAGTTCATCAAAAATAACAGTCACCTGTTTATATATTTTCAAGAGTGATTAATCAGAAGAACCGTGTGTGATTATGAGGTGATAAAACAGCTCACATCATTTTTAGATATGAAACATTGTGAAATCATCTAGGACCATACAATCTGTCAAAGATCCCTTTTCTCTATCATATCTTATAACATATCTTTTAAATACCCAATTTCTAACCATGGCTTCATCCATAGTCCTCATCAATATGCCAAGTTCGTTCTACATATTTCCCAAATTGGTTGATGTTTAATTTTCATCTTATTAGCATTTTTTATTTAGATTAAGGATGGATCAGGATTGGAATTGAAATCTGAAGCTTAGAAATTGAGTTCCATTTTATTATAAACATAAAATAAAATTCTGAAAGAGATAGGTTAAACTTTATTTGTAAATAGATTATGCAAGATTACGAAATTATACCATATGTGCAAAATCGTATTAATAGACAAACCTTTATTGAATTGGATATGATCAATCCAAACTGACTATGATATTTAAATTTATAATATTCCATTGAAATTTTACACCACCACCTGTGAAGACAAGAGCAACCTCTTCATATTCATTTATTTTTGCTCAAAGCCAACCGTGTAAATCTGCATTAAAATTAGGATAAAAGTTTAGAGAGTTAACTCTTAGACTACAAAGAGGTGAAACCCAAAAAGTCCATTAAAACCTTTGGTTAAAACTTCTCAAGTGTTGTCTCTACTGGAAAAGTTAAAACAAAATATTTTTATTTAATTTCACTTAAATTCTTATAAACCAACTTTTAAAAGCAGATTTGAAAACAATTATAACAAATTTAAACAAAACTTTATATATTAATGAATTAATTAAAGTAAAGGAATATTTCTTAAGAATTATTTTTAAATTTATAAAATGGTTTATTTTAAATTCAGTATATAAAATAAAAATTAATTTATACAGCCCCAGTTTCAACTCAAGGGAAGTTAGGTAAAAAGTTTTACATCAATATATGACTAAAATATCAAAGAAAGACCTTATAATATCATAACAAAAATAGAAAGACAAGTAACATAATCGGAGGAGTCTTATTTATCTAATTGACTGAGATAAAAAAGGTAACCGCTTTCTCTCTGTTTGTTATATTAGTACACAAGTATCAGCGTCCCCAAGTCATTTTCAACGACTTCAACCATTAATAAAGTTTGACTTATTTTACAGCATAAATATGATTCTTTGGTATTTTGGCTTTTTTTTTGTATACGCTACCCTCTTTTATGAAAATTTTTCTTCCCAAACCATAATAAATTTTCTCCTAATTGCTAAAATAATGGTCCTTAGTAATGTCTTATGTTCTTGTGTTGGTGCCAATACGTATGTTATTATAATGATGTATTATTATAACACTTGTTAATAAATGTGTTCGTTCGATATATATCTTTTAACATTTGACTCTTCATTTGTAATGGGTTTCGTCAAAAGTTGTTAGCGTGAGAGAAGTGTAGTGTCAAATTACCATTTCTGTTAATTGATTGTTTTGTTTGTAGATAGGTCGCCTTAATTATAAAGTAATAAGATCGAGTTAACGATATGTGAAAATGATTTTATTATTACGATAATTATTATAATAATTAAGTATCGAGTTATGAAATAGTTATTTCAATTTATTTGCCGTTAATATATTAAAAATAAGGATTAAAGGAATAAAAATAAAAAAAATCTGATCCTTTGCAATGGCGACTTTTAGTTTTCAATTATCTTTAATGTTAATACTGTATAAAAAAGTTAAAATGTAAACTTACTTTCATTTATTGTATAAAATTAATGTATAGATTAAATAACTTAAAGACTGTTTTACATTTGTTAAACTCTGTGGTTTTAAAGTTGTATTAAAATTAATTTAAATTATAATTCTGATATATCGTAAACTTTCATGTTTTCAAAGAAATATAAAATCTGTAATAATTCATGGTTTATTCTCTATATTGTTTGTATCTTTATAAAAAATATTTATATAATAGTAGATCAAAGTAATAAAAACCCTTAAATGACCCTTAAATTAACTCAAGGATTTAAAATCCTAAAAGACCATTAAGCCATAACTCAAAGATTTAAAACCCTAAATGATTATATAATCTAATTTAATTCGTAAAATTAATTATTTGAAAGGATATTGTATATCTAAAAGTACATATTCTGATTATTAGTAATAAGATATAGGTAAACATAATTCTAAATGTATTTTTATTATTTAAATAAACAACAATTAATAATAAAAAATTATAAATAACAGATAAATATTAAAACTGAGTCTAATAAAAAATAAAAAGAAAAAAAATACTAGAAATTTTAAATATTAACTTTTATTTAGAAACATTATACCGGACCCTGAGTCAAAAAAAAATTTCCGTACTTTAAACGCATAATAATAAAAATATTCAATTTAAATATATATAGGTAATATATGTAAAATATGTAATACTAAAAAAAGACGTTCATAAAAAATTTAATACATGAAATTTGTAATTACTAACGTTTTTGATAACTATGTAAAGGCGCATCTTGCATTAGGTCGTAAGAAATATAATGAGACTACACTATAATACAAATATTTGTTTAAAGGTCTTTTAAATAATATATTAAACTTCTCTGTTATCGTTTCCAAACAATCTAGAGTCTCTAACTCATTAGAGTTGAACAATTCCTTCTGTTTTTCTCCTTTCTGAAAGTTAAAACCAAGATTTGTCTCTTCGTTCTTCTTTCCTGAACTCTTATGTACACCCTCGGACCCCTGAGTTGCTATGAGTTATTACAAATATAACTTAATTGAATCTATTGTCTGAAATGAAATTAATGACTTGGACTGTCAAATATTCTTGAAAATTACTTCGACAAGAGCTTTAATTGAATGGTCATCCGAATAAGATGGAGGAAGATTTATGAACCAATCCAGCATAATAAAATGATAAAGTCATCTTCAAATAAAATTAAATGGATTATAATTTAATGAAAGCTAAGCTATTGAATATTATTATACCTTATGAAAGAGCAATGAGAGGAAAGCGATCGCGAAGTTTGACATTCCTAATCGTTAACATAACTTAAACTTAGATCTAACCTAGATTCAATCGGTTGTAACAATCATCAACATTATACTTTGTCTGCCATAACCTAGTTTTGACCTAAAATACAGCGAGCCCATTACTGGAATTGTTCCGTGGATTACTTTCAAATATATAATAAATTGAGATTGAAAAGCTGATTCTTGCCTCGCTGACTCCAAGTATCCTAAAGTAATTTTTGTGTCTTGCACAGGTTTAACACATCCGGGACAATCAAAAGTGAATTGTAGTTGTCTTTGCTTTAATACTGTAAACAGATCAGGACATATTGTTGTTAAATAAATAATCAAAGATTGGTATACGATTGTCCTGTCTGATGCTTTTAAGTCAGGATTTAAATTAGTCGTTGATACATAAAAATGCGTAGATACGTTCTGCATTGAATTGGTAAGATAGGTTTGGCTATGATGTGCAGATTGTAGTCTGTGATCCAAAGTGCCTCGGTCTAAATAAGCCATTTTAGGGTCCATCAGTATACTTGAATCAATGTTTATATCACTCACCATAAGTGGTCCATCAGCTTGAGTTTATTACCTTAGAATAATTGGCGCTCAATACACTACATGCTTTCCAAAGTATGTCAAACCATCACCAATCCCTATAATGAGTTAAGAACAAACAAATTGATATGTGATGACTAATCTTATATAGAATGCACTAAATTGTTAAACATATATTATTTTTTAATGAATAATAGTTAATACAAAACCTTACAGTTAGAAATTTTGAATTTATGAAGAGTAAATTTCTGTACGATATTTGAAAATTAAGGGAATGGTAGATTATCTGGTTATTCTGTTAATGCTAAATGAAACTCGTCTTTCAGCCCGAATTAGCCTAAACCTATAGCAATATGTACAATACATTATAACTCGAATAACGTCTGATTATCTCAAAAAGTATTTATACTAATATGTTTAATTATTAGTTGTCTTATTAATTATTATATGTATATTGTATACTCTATATTATTTTCTATGTCTTCTTTACCTTGTTATTTTAATTATTCTTTTTCTTTTTCCTCTTTTATATTTAATATTTTTCCGCATGTCTTAAAATAAAAGTTAGGAAACTAAAAAAAATCAGAGGTGGCCGAATTAAATACTTAAGAAGCCGCATGGGAAGCCTATCTAGACTGTCCAGTCAAACACATTCAAAATAATAAAAATAAAAAATCACCAATAGAGCTTCTCTCTCAATGGCCTCTAATAGTAACCCATAGCTCCAACTCCAAATAAATAATAATAATACGGATAAGACTGAAGCAGCAAGTGTACATAGACAATGCTAGCCCGTCAACAAAAAAATTAATTAATATAAGGAATACAGACCGCATTGACCCTCCTAGAATGTCCCAGTCAAAACAATATAAATATATACATTATAAAAAATGATCAAATAATAATAGAAGATTCACAGCCATGCCGAGTAAATCCCCCCACAACAACTTTCACGCAACATTTCTCCCCAAGCAAAAAAACCTGACGTCCGTTGCAATTATACGTTGCAAAGCCCCTTCAGAATATCAGCAAATAATGGCGCTGCTAAAATTGTAGACGAATATTCCAAAAAATACTTGACACTAAATATGTATTATACGACAGTACTATACAAAAACAAAATATATATAAGTCAGTTGCATCTTGTATTAATCTTTAAATCCTCATTTAACCCCATCAAGACTCCTAGCTTTGGGTTCAGAACATCTTACGAGGAAAAAAACAATGAAACAGCAACATTAAAGAATGTTAAAGACTTACGGGTTACAATGCAATAGTTTTTTTGAAATGAAAAAGAAATATATGAAAAGACTTCATTTATATATATATAGTTAATTATTTTAATGTTTTATTTCTTATTGAGTTTAAATACTTTTATAAAGATACAAAAAAGTAAATAATAATATAAGAAAAAAAAACTATATATCATCAAAATCAAAAAATCAAAAAATCAATAAAATCAATAAATCAAAAAAAATCATGATTGTTATTATAAAAAAAACCTCAATTTGATTTTAATTTTACCCTTTTTACTATTGCCAAATCCCTGCTAAATAAAATTTGTATAAAAGTTGGTGCCAATGTTAAGAAAGTGTCTTATTTCGGCTCAAGCATGGGATAGTAGTGTACTTAAGAATAGTCCAAATAACATTCCACATTTACAAGTGGGATCAATTTTGATTTTCACGATAATTTGTGCTAAATCACAAAGATTACAGAAAACGAACGACAAAAACTTTCGTAAATCTATCTTTACGTGTAATCAGTTAAGCGACAAATAGACTCACACCAAGCGAAAACTGGCCTTAAATATAGAGACACCAGTAAGAGTTCCCCTTTCTAATATTTGAATTATCCTAATTTGGCAAATCATCTTCTTACATCTGCTTGGTTGCCAAGAGAGTATCAAATACTTGTTCCATCGCGTTGTGGAAAAGAATTTGGTGATTGGCAAAACCAAGCAAATAGCACAAGCTTTCTCCAAAAATGACCTAATAAACACAGTTATGGATAGTATCAAGGGCATCTTCGTCTAGGTGGGTCACTTGCCTTGAAGCTCGTGGTTGAAGCCTGATATCGCGGCCAGTTTTTTGATGCGTGCATGGAAGGTGGAACTGGTAATGTATCGCCCTTTGTTGGTGAAGTCCGCGGCCTCCTCTAAAAAAACAAAAACACACAGTATGGGCGGGTGTGGAGCGTAAAATACTGGCCCGTGCAGTTCTCTAGCCCGCTTATAAAAAGCGGCAGTTTTTAAAAATTATAAATAAAAAAAATTTCTGTAATTTTTTTTTTATATATATATTTTAGTGTTTTTTAAATACTGTAATGGACTCGAAGCTTGAAATTACTATCAGAATTAAACATATTATCAAGTCTTTAAAGGTTTAAAGTCTTATTTTGTTTTATAGTTAGGCCTATTTGTGATTTAAAAGTTATTAGACATTGCTTGCCAAATAATAAATGAACAAAATGAAAGCGAATGATAGCTTTTGAAACTCTTTCTTCAGTCGTAAATGAATTGCAAAGGTATAGGCTAATATGGTATACCTGTAAAGCAGGGCCTGTGCCATTTCCGCTTGACAGATCTGCTTAGGTTTCAATTAATGTTGACGGACATTTTTGTAGCACAGCTTCATTTCAATTTTCACCATGTACCACATCTTTATATTTTATATTTTTAAAACTGCACTGCATTGTCACACTGGAATTGTTCAGCACTGCACCCAGTGCATCATCCAGTCCTAGTTTCAATGTAACCTGCAAGAGAAGAAATTTGTGGAGAACTGGTTTGAATTTATGGCATATAGTAGTGCAGAGGGGTGTCACCCCCCGATTTTTATAAAAATCACAGGATATACTCTAAAAAAAATAATAATGAAGAATAATGAAAACGAAATCATCGCTCTCTTTAGGAAAAAAAGTTGTTAAAACTCCCATAGACTTTTCATTTTAGATCCATCAAGGTTAGGTCTCATTTCAGGTCCTCTAGTTCAGGTTTTGATAAGTTTTATTAGGTATACACAGAATTAACAAATCTTATCATAACCTGAACTAGGATGGCCGGAAAAAGAGCATGAGGCCCACTAATTTTTTTTTATAAGAAAGCCTATGGGAAATTTTAAACTTTGAGAGGCTCTAACTTTTTTTCACATAAATATTTAAAATCATATATACAATTTTTTAACTTCAAATTATTTTATTTATAGAATACTCGCTACTATCATAGTTATTTTAATTTTTTCTTTTTTCTTTTTTTATAAGAAAAATTCCTATGTGGAGTAAGCAACTATTGACGAAGAGCTGTAACTTTTTATTCCTAAGACGTCAGTCAACTTGTATCTGTTTTTCTATTTATTATTTTTTTTAGAGTATATCCTGTGATTTTTCTAAAAATTGGGGGTGACACCGCTCTGCACTGCTATTTCCAAATTTAAAAGATAATTATTAAATACTAATTATTTATATTATTAGCCTAATAATATTTGCCGTATTTAAAATTTGGTTTGATAAATTGCATGTGTCATTAGGATTTATATGAAGATTTAAATTTTGGACAACGCTATTGAAAGTAAAATAGATACAACTTTGTATTATCCCTCTTTGTGATGGGACAGTCTTGTAGTTGGCCCATGTGACTTTAACTGTTTATATTTTCTTATATTATGTTGTATTGCAATAGCTTACAGGCTATCTTAAATTTAATCACTTATAATTTAGACATTTTTTTACGTTATTTGAATATAATAGTTTCCTTTATCAAATAATAATTAGGCCCGAGTAATATAAATTTTGCTTAAGTATTTAATAATTATCATTTGTTAAAATTTTTTAATTTCAGTGCCCCAAAAGGAAAAGGGGGGGGGGCGTTAATGTCGTGGTCACCCCCAATTTTTGAGAAAAAATCCACAGTGGATATACTCTAAAAAAAAAATTAATAATG
The DNA here is from genome assembly GCA_015478945.1 of Trachelipus rathkii. Classification (NCBI taxonomy): domain Eukaryota; kingdom Metazoa; phylum Arthropoda; class Malacostraca; order Isopoda; family Trachelipodidae; genus Trachelipus; species Trachelipus rathkii. The sequence goes on along the minus strand of JABUQX010081145.1, from coordinate 65,023 downwards.
AAAAACAAAATTGTTGCTCTCGTCCTCTAGGAACCACCAAAAGTTTACAGCCTCTCCAAAGTGCTAAACTCCCAAGGATTTGCTATATTAGAATAAATGAAAAAAGAAAAAATTTAAAAATCCACAGGGATATAGCTACTTAAAAAAATAATATTGAAGCTTAAAAACTGAAAATATAATTAAAAACAAAAGAAGGGAAAAAAGCTAGAGCCTCTCCAAAGTTTAAAATTTTCTCCCATAGGCTTTCGTCATAAAAAAAAATTAGTGCGGCCTTCATGCTCTTTTTTACCGCGCCATCCTGTTCAGGTTATGATAAGAATTTGTTAATTTCTGATGGTATATACCTAATAAATACTTATCAAAACACTGAACTAGAGACCTTGAAATGAGACCCTAAACCTTGATGGATCTAAATGAAAAGTCTATGGGAGTTTTTAACATCTTTTTTTTCTGAAAGAGAGCGACGATTTTTGTTCTTCTTTCTTCATTATCTCTTTTTATTTTAGAGTATTCCTCGTGATTTTTTATAAAAAGTCTGAGGGTGCCAGAGTGACACCCCTCTGCACTACTATATGCCATAATTCAAACCAGTTCTCCACTAAATTCTTCGTCTTTCCATGCAAGATCACATTGAAAACTAGGACTGAATAGATGCCACTGGGTGCAGTGGGCGTAACAATCCAGTGTGACAATGCATGTTCAGTTTTTACAATTATTATAAAATATAAAGTTAAAACCATTGGTTTGAAAATTGAAAAATGAGCTGTGTACAAAATGTTCAGTAAATGAACATATTAAGTGAAACCCTTAGCAGATCTGTCATAAGCCCGGAAATCGCAATTCGAGCCCGCCCTGCTTATACAGCGTTATACCATATTGAGTTTACCATGATGCTTTGACACGAGTTTACGACGAAGAAAGAGTTTTTCAAAAGCTATCATCGCCTGTTCATTTTGCTTCATTTATTATTTTGCTTCAAGCAATGTCTAATAACTTTTAAATCACAGATAGGCCTACACTATAAAACATAAGAAATAAGACTCCCCACCTTTAAGCGCACTTTGACCCTCAATATCCGTTTAACCAATTCTGGGATTAAAGTAATATCAAGCTTCATTGAGTCCATGTACATGTGATATAAAAAACACTAAAACCATAATAATATAATAATTACTCAATAATTAAAGTAAATTTTTTTTTTATTTATGAATAATATTTTAATAACTGCCGCTTTTACTCAGCGTGCCTAGAAACTGCCACGTGCCAGTATGTGTTACGCTCCACACCCGCCCTAGTTTTACTGTAGTTTTGTATTTTGAGGTGCGGACCTCCTTCACGACACAACGAGGCATATACGTCCTCTCCAGGCAGACAAAAAATTGCCCTTCAGGCTATCCTCGACTCAGGCAAGCTGAAACCCACACTTGCCTACAGAGTCTCTTGATTACCTATCCCATACTGTGTTTATATGCGTCATTTTTGGGAAAGCTTTGCTTATTTGCTTGGTTTGCCAAAATGCACAAATCTTTTCCACAAGCGATGGAAAGATTTGTGTATTGGCATACCAAGCAAATGAGCAAAGCATTTGCCAAATATGGAAACAATATTTGAAAAAACTCTTCTGGATTTCTTTAATTTTAGCCGTTTTTCGTTTTGCATTTGTGCTTACTCGAAACGTTAAAAGAAATGTTCGAGTTTGCGGTCGTTTTTGTCAAAACAAAACGAGAAATCGTGAAAAAAAATGATCACTAAATGTTGAGAGGTAAAAGTTCTGTAAAGTCACTATTTCCCATGCTTGTCCGAATTTAAGCACTTTCTTTAAACAAATTGGCACCACTTAACAAATAAATTTTTAGCAGGGATGGCACGAAAAAAATCAAATAAAAAAATCAATGATTTTTGTTATAAAATAAATCATGAATTTTTTTGCAATGTTCGTTATTCTATAATTTTTGATTTTTTGTTTTTTTTAATTTTTTTTACGATTTTTTATTTTTTTGTATATTTAAGTGATTTTAACTTCAATAGAAATAAAAAATAAAATAAAACTATATATATTATGAAGGTTTTTCATATATTTTTTTTCAAATTAAAATCAAACAAACTATTGGCATTGTAACCCGTAAGTCTGTTAAACATTCTTTAATGTTGCTGTTTCATTGTTTCATTGTAAGATTTTGAACCCAAAGCTAGGGCCTACTGGTTAAAAAATTTAAAATTAATACCAGATGCAGACTACTTAATATATATTGTTCTTTAATAACAACGGTATAATAGATATGTTAGGCCAGTATTTGAATTTGTCTACAATTTATAAGCACCCTTTATTAAAAAAAAGACCATAGATATGCTGAAGCGGGTGCGCAACGTAAAGCAAACGACGGAGGTAGCCATTTGGCTTGAGGATAAGAATAGCGTGAAGTTGTCTAGATAGGCCCATGCGGCTTCTTAAATATTATTCTTATTATCTATTTATTATGGGTGACTGGAACATTCTAGAGAGGTTATTGCAGGTTCTTAATTATTAATTTTTGTTGGTTGGCTTGGGAAGTCTAAAAAAGGACCATGCGCCTTCTCAAGTATTATTCTTATTTATTATGAGTGACTGGGACATTTCTAGAGGGTTCAATGATTCCGACTTCAATTAATTATTTTTTTTATTTATTAATTATTATTGGTTGACTGGGACAGTCTAGATAGGCCCATGCGGCTTCTTAAGTATTATTCCCCAACCCTGATTTTTTTAGTTTTAAACTTTTCATATTTAAATGCCAAAATTAATATAAAAGAAAAAGAAAAAGAAAATATAAGGAAATGAATATATAGAAAATAATATAAATATGAAAATATAATAAATAAATAAGACAAAATAATTATAAATAGTTAATAATAACGTACAGTATAAATGTATTAACATACAGTATGTCAGATAGATAGGAAAATTATCGGTCAAATTGCAAATTTGCTCTTCAAAATTCAAAATTTCTAACTGCTGTTTTCGAAAGAAAGACTTTTAAAACTAAAAAATAATATATATTTTAACAATTGTGTATCTATAAAGTCATACCTTCAATTTGTTGTTTTTCAAAGATTTTTTGCTCTTTGAGGTAGTTCTTGAAGCCCTAAGATAACTCAGCCTTGTGGCTTTAGTCACATTAGCACTTTCATTAAAAACTTTAGTAGGGTAATTGATTAGTATAGCAAAGAGAATTAGAAGATAGGTTGAATAATTCAAACTTTGAAAGAAATTTAAGTATATATCCAAAGTACTATACCTAAACATTTCCCTTGATTATTAATTTTATGATTTTCACAAGCGCAACAATTAGGAATGTTATTGAATCCGTAGAGTATTAAGTCTTTGTTTGTTTGTTTGTTTTTTTTTGTTTTGTTTTTTTGTTTTTTTGTTTTTTTGTTTTTTTTTGCGCTTAGTGAATTCTTTCAATTATACCCAATATTGGCAAAGTACAAAATCCACTAAATAATATAAGATAATACAAGTTGAAGCATATATGACTTTTTATATCTTACATCTAAATAGAGTCCTAAGATAAAATAGAAGAGATATAAGTGGAAGTATATATATATTAATATATAATAGTTTTTATACCACTCCTTCATTTGTTTACGTCGAAATGTAAGAAACGTTGTGATTAGTTCATAACAAACAAATTTCTAAATTCTTTTTTAATTGGCATCGTACTCTTTATGGCATTTTCGATCATAATGTAATTAAACATTTTTTATATAAAAAAATATTAGGCATTTTCCTCCAAATTTTTTTTAACAACGATAAATACTATAAATATTTGAGATTACAGAAATAAATTTTTGCTCCGTACGAAGCCATATTAAATTTGTTTTAAGTTTTGGCGGCAACTTTTCCCTCGAAAAGTACAGTGCACACACATGCAAAGATAGTCCGACAATTATAACACTCCATTGAAGTACTATAATTTTTATTATAATATTTATAATAATAATAATAATAATAATAATAATAATAATAATAATAATAATAATAATAATAATAATAATAATAATAATAATAATAATAATAATAATAAACATTGTGTGGAATAATAACTCAATTAATAAATAATAATAATAATACACACAGTATAATCTATAAAATACAAAATTATGGTTTAATTACTCTACATAAATTTTTATTACCGTTTTGCATTTGTGCTTTAACCGAAATCATAGTAGAAATATTATCTATACTGTGTTAAGAGATAATGGGAAACCAAGTTTAATTTTTGTTTTGCAAACAGCGCAAAAATCGTGAAGAATTCTCACAAACGTAAGGAATTTCCTATTTCTAGGTAAGGTTTGCATATTTCCCGCTGGCTTACCGAATTGTAAGCACGTCTTACGAAAAATAAGTCCCAACAAACAGATGTCGGATATTCCGTGGATATAGGTCCGTTTTGGTTTGATAAATGTTTCATTCAATAAAATTAGCTTTAAATTTAAGTCCTTCCAAATCGATTAAGCTTGTCATTCACAATGGTTGATCATTATTTGATATAATACCATGCGGTTGCTTATTTCTTGTTTTTCAAAAACCACTTGGTCCATTCAGCAATATTTTAAATGTTTGTAACACAAAAGTAACTTCTTATGAGAAATAGCTTTCTTTATGCACGAAATTCGCCGGCTAAACACTGGGGTGAGCATTTTTTTATCGAGCGTTAAGCACAAATGAACAAAAACAATAATGGTCTAATTTGAATTTAATTTCATAAATGTTGAGGGTTGGGGCCAGCAGTGTCACTGGTAGGCCCATGTAGCTTTTTAATTCTGAATAACTCCGTTCTGTGAGGACATGGATTTAAAGGGATTCTTCTTTTATTTTCAAAAGTTGAATTGGTGATTAATATGTAATCTAAGTTGGTGAATATATTAGGGAAGCAACTTTACCAACGTTTGCTGCTCTTAACTTTTCACCGGTGGTTACTAGGCATTCTATGAAACACTTAATACCACCGGTATCTCGTCTTTGTCTCACGATGGCTCGGTAGTTGTATGGAGATTTTTCTAGTCCAAAAATTAATATGAAGACTGTCTTAAAAACTATAGAACATTTAAAATTACAAAAATGCCGTATCAAATTATTTGAAGGCCATGTTTTATCCATTTTCGCTACAATTATAAGTTAATAATAGTTTCTGAATAAAAATATAAAAAATACCTAATGACATAACTAAAATATATTACCTTGACTTCACGTCACTCTTGTGGGGCATGAAAAAACACAGTTTGTCAATTTGTTTCAGATTATATTATCCATACATTGATAGCTCACTTTTTGGCATATATTTTTTTCACGATATATCAATGATTTTAATGACATTACACAAAGCAAATTCATTTTTTTTCAAAAATGTCTAAAATTGGGGAATTTATAGAGTTTAATGACTGCCATGTATTTATCTTGGTCTGTGGGCACCAAGAAAAGAGGATTTAGGTGTGATAATAAGCAATAATTTGTAAGGAATAAAGCTAATAAGATGCTAGGTATAATAAATTGCAATATCATTTAAAGAGTAAGGAAGTTATAAGTAAAGCTATAAATAACTTGTTATAGGCCAGTATTTAGAAGTAGTTGTGCACAAGTTTGGGTCCCTTATTTTTAAGGAAAGGACATATGCTAGAGAGAGCTGCAATGTAAGCAGCAATGATGCATTTCTGGGTTCGAGGGTAAGAGCTATGAGGAGGAAGAGGCTGAAGGAGTTAGAATGTTTTCTGTAGAAAGGCTATTTCTCAGAGAGGCATGATACAAGTATATAAAATATTTACATCTATTGATAATACAGAGACTAATAAATTCTTCATAGTAGACCACAGATGGTGAGTACTATTGGGCACAGTAAAGAAAATTAGAATGCATTGCCATCTTTATATACATCATTCCAGTATAATTGAGTTATTAATTTTTTGGATGGTTGTGCCATTAGGCAGGTTGTGCAGTGTGATTCAGTGCAAGGTATTTAAGAAAAGAGATTCGGATAGGCAATGATGGGATGCGCATGTTTTGCGGTATCAAATGAGTATATTTGGACTTAATCCAAATTGAGTTTTTAGTTCCAGTAATTATTAAGGTTGAAACTGCATTGTTATGACTGTAACAAACTTATTAAAGCTTGTAGTGTGGTTAGTATGTACTTTAGTTATAGTTTTTTTTTCTTTATAAGTGATAGACTTTGTGTATACTATTGTAAGTTATTGATAAAGCCCTAGGGTGAGCCCTGGCCGTATCGTTGCTTTGTAGATGCATGAGCATGTTTTGATGCATTGCGGCATCTATTTGATTGACTGATGAAACAGTCTCAGTAGGCCCAGTGTGCCTTCTTACTGTCTCTATCTTCTATTTTCAAATATGATTTCAAACTGCAGACTCTCCTCACTCATTACCCCAATGGCCTTACTCTTATCTATATTTTACTTTCAAATTCCCTCCTTTTACACACCCTGCCCAAACCCGTCTACCAATCTCTACCAATCCTCTTCAGATTTGCCACACAAAACCCAAAATCATTTTGCATACAAATTTCAAAAATACTATATATTTATACTATATATATATATATATATATATAATTTATAATATATATAATATTAATATATATATATATATATATATATATATATATATATATATATTTATATATATATATTAGATTTCTATAAAGTTTCTGAATTACTTTCTGATAAAACGGAACTCTTTCACGTCAATCTTAGATTTTTATTACATTTTAGACGATTCATATGGTTAATACATTACCATATCTCCAATCAGTCCTTCAGGTTACTTAACAGACTTTTTCAACCAAATCCGCATATATCTTCCCTACAACACTCAAACTAATTCCCCTATAATTCCTGCAGTTCCCCTTATCCCCTTACCCTTATATAAGGGAACTATTACTGCTCTCCTGTAATTGCTTGGAACTATACGGTTCCATAAATGGCTTTCTTACATAGCTTCCAAAATCAGCTCAATCACGTATCTTCGCCTCCATTCTTGATCATGTTCAATTCAATAAAATAGAGAATATATTGTGTATTACTTTTCATTATTTTGAGGATCAAGTGAAATATCTTGAAACTTTGATTTAAGTGCTCTGGATAAAATAGCAGAAAAATATCTGAGGTGTATAAATGGTTTTTATTTCATTTTTTCTTTATCAAGGTATAAAATATATGAAAGGTAAATTTAATAGTGGCTTCTTCTCCATACTTTTGAAAAGAGACTATTGCTTAATTTCAAAAATGAATTCTGTTGAAGCTGCCAAAAAAAAGGCTGCATATCGAGCAGTAGATGATTATGTTTTTGTAGAGTATTTGAGAATATATAAATATAATATATTATATTATATATATATATAGATATATATATATTATATATATATATTATATATATATATTAGTATATATATATATAATATATATATATATATATATAATATATATGTTTGTGCATAATTTTATTTTGTCTATAGTGTACTTATTCCAAGTAATATTTTTGCAGAATAACTACAAAATTGGTATTGGAAGTGTTCTACTGTTGTATATGCTGTTGAATAATTAGGTAAGGATTTGCCTGGTATTTGTTCTAATTCTGAATCAGCATATTTTCTGAAAAATTTTCTAAGTTCAAAAATTCTAAGTTCAGAAAAAGTTAAGTTAAGTTAGTTTTAAGAAAATTCTTTTAGTGCGGAAGCTATCTGGCATAATTCCTAGGGAAACTTTGCACTAAAGAATTTAATTAAAAAAACTTTAAACTTAACTTAACTTTTCTGAACTATAAATTTTTTTTGACTTAGAAATTTTTTTCAGAAAATATGAACTGATTCAAATATAGAACTTTCCCGGATTTTGTAATACTCACGTTAAAATGTTACCATTATTTAAGTATTTGGTTTGAAGTTTATTATTATTATTTTTTATTATTATATGTTACCATCTTTTACATTATTACAAGATATGAAACTACAAATTATTTCTCCAATCTGTAGCTGTAGAGAAAAAACTTAATATATATATATATCGCTTCCCTGTCCAAAAACAACTGTTGTAATGAAGCCCTACTCACAGTCGTGGATGGTATCTATATATGTTGAATGCCTAAACTCATTTTATTTATCAAGAATTTGTTCCATTTTAAATTTAACACTAAATGAGAGATCCCAAAGCAAACATATTATGCAATTTTTTTATTGAATTCCACCTCTCCTATCAATGAGTGATGGATGGAGTTTACTTTCATTACATATCATATTGTATCCCCTCAATATTGTCAAGCTTTTCACAAGCCAAATATTTTGCGAACCTTTTCATTCTTAATAATGGTCATCAAATCAAAAACTCAGCATGCACTACCTTTTAATTAATAATAATAATAAAATAATAATAATAATATAATAATAATAATAATAATAATAACTTGCAAACTTGACATTTTATCGTCCTCAAAACTTCTTCCTTTTTTTCAGTTGAAAGGATGTTAATAATTGAAGACCTGAAAGTGACGCTGATGTTACCTACTTCATTTCAGCAAGGAGCTCATATATTAAAAATAATTAAAAAAACTGTCTGATTTAGAAATAACACCAGAAATTTAGAAAATATATTATATATATATATAATATTAGTATATATATTATTATATTGTATATATATAATTATATAATATATAATATATATTAATTTATATAATAGGATTTAATTTAAATATATATATATATATATATATTATATATATATATATATATAATGTAATATATATATATTATATATATATATATAATATATATATATAATTATTTATATGTAAATATAGTGATATATATATAGTATATATGATATTCTTCTTCTCTTCACCTTTTTCTCCCCTTTAGATTGGGCGCTCAAGTGACATGCAGTTCCCCATCTAATAGAGAAAGTCTAAAAAGCAGAGTAGAAGAATATGACAAAGTCGAAAAGGGAAAGCCCAGCCTTCGCCTTCCTCTGCTACCATTAATTGAGGTAAGAACTCGTCGCAGCTCAATAAAATCCACCCTAATAACTTAACACGGAACCCGCGTACGGATCCCAATATAGTAAATCGTCAAGTGTAGGGTTCATCCCCGGCCAGGTGAGCCACAACCATACCCCTCACAAAACCCCGGGCCATTCCTCCTTCAGCAATTTCTTACGTCGCCTCTTGCCAAACTCACGATTTTTTTCTCTCCAGCAGACATTCCTTTACTGGACTCAAAACTTTTTTCTTGGTCTCCAGCCGGCGTCGGCTTCCCAACCACACTCACCCACTATACATCCCGCTTAACCAACCACTATCATTCATCCTTTCCACATGACCTAAACCCCATCTCAACATAATTTCATTTATTTCTCCGTTACCACTTCTCCACACCCAACAACTCTCTAATACGTTCAATCCTCATGTTTATCAATTCTTCTCACACCTAGCACGCCCCTAAGATTTGTCCATCCCAACTGAACAATTGAACTTTAGATCTATACCTTTTATTCCAGACCATAGCTCACTACTATACAATACACCAGTAACAACATACCTCATGCAAGACCTAGCGCACCTCCAGACTTAGTCATTTTTACCATCACCAATGATTTAATTGCCACCAGCCACCTTCCTGCATTCATTAACTTACCTTACTTCACTCTGCCCTCTGTCTCTCTTCTCATCCAAACATATACCCTAAATGTTTAAACTCGGACACTTGTTCTAGCTGCCTACCATTGCTAACAGTAACTTCACACTGAGGACAGTCCTCACTCAGAACCATAACCTTACTGTTATCTACGTTTTACTTTCAACCCCTTTCTTTTACACACCTCCTGCCAAAAATCTCTCTACCAATCTCTCAAACTCCTTTCAGATTCGCCACAAACAAACCAAATCATCCGCCCAAATAATTAGTAGGGCACGCTCCACCTCATCTCCATTCTCGATCATTCTAACCCATTTCCTGCCCATCCCCACCCTCTAATTACATTTCATAAACCCCATCGACTATACAAATTGAATAAGCCAATTAGACATACACACCCCTGCGCTTCCACTGCCTATTAATATTAAACAATCACGTTCGACTACATTTATTCTTACACTCGCTTCACTTTCGTCATACATGCCTGTAAATTGATCAGAAGCCTACACAACACCATATATCACTAAACACCTGCCATAGAGCTTTCCCTGATTAATTTTCTATCATGCGTCTATTGCACAATCCCATAAAACCTAATTACAATTATTCTTCCTTTCGATTCATTACTTAATTCATCGCTGTTTTCAATGCTAAGATTGATCTACACATTTCCTCTACACTTCTAAACGCACCTTGTTCTTCACCAAATCAGTCCCTCAGTCACTCGACGCACTCTTTCGATCAAAATACCAGCTAATATATTTTCCCTACAAAACACTCAATAAAACTTAATTTCCCCCTCATAATATACTACAATCAACCTCTTATCCCCCTTACCCTTATATTAAGGGTACTATTACAGCTCTCCTTCAATCTCTACGGAACTATTACCCCTCCATAAACGGTTTGTTACACAACTTCCAAATCCACTCAATCACCATCTAGCCTCCATTTTCAATCATAATTTCACCAGTAATTCATCTATACCTGCAGATTTACCATCTTCAACTTTCTCACTTCTCTACCATTACTTCCTCTTTACTTAATGAACTCTCATCCCTTTTAAAATAAACCTATTCCCTTCTTGCCATCCCATCAAACCCACACTACATGTCACTGCCACTCTTCGTTACTAAACAACTAATGTTTATTACAATCATTTCGAAGTGTTCCTTCCACACACCCCTCCATGCCATTTCATCTAGTTACGAAAGCACCATCCCTATTCATTTATTCTATTCAGATTCCCCTTTATTCTCATCCTTCGACTTCCTTTCATATATATATTATATTATATAATATATATTATATATATATATATATATATTATATATATATATATATATATATTTATATATATATATATATTATATATAAATATAATATATTATTATATATATATACAGTATAATATATATTTATATAATATATAAATATATATATATTATATATATATATTATTATATATATATATATATATATATATATTATATATATATATATATATATATATATAATATATATATATATATATATATATATCATATATAGTATTATATATATATATTATAATATATATGATGGTAAAATAATTATTTAATTATTATTTTTATTAAGATTATTTATTATTATTATTATTATTATTTATTATTATTATTGTTTATTATTGAAATTTAAAGTGAAATATTTAAAATATTATTTATTATTAGTTATTATTATTATTATTATTATTATTATTATTATTATTATTATTATTATTATTATTAATTCATTTATAAATACCCGTTGATTTTTAGCTAGATGTTACTATCGACGGTGCTGACGAGTGTGATGATGATTTAATAGCAATAAAAGGAGGAGGGGGGTGTTTGTTACAAGAAAAGGTTGTTGCTTCTGCTGCAAAACATTTTGTCATCGTTGCAGATTATCGGTATTTATTTATTTTTTTTATTTTTTTTTATTTTTATTTTTTTAGGAAATTTGTTGATATTTAGGTAGTTGCTCTTCAGAATGTTTATCTGATTTTGTAATATATAATTTATTTAAAAAAAAAATTACAATGGATTTGATGCATTAAAATAAAGAAAGGTGTTGTTAATAGTTAGGACAATAATTTTCAGAATATGATAAATATTTATTTACTAAAGTAAGTACTTTTTGGAGTTATTAAAGAAAAACCACTCATTCGGCTTTATTGTACAAAAATTGTGGGAAAATATAAAAAAAAAAACAATAAAAAAAGTTTTTTATCAATAGAAAAAAAACTTGCTTTTCTACTTTATAATAAAAGAAATGGGAAATAGCTAGTGTTAAAACGATGCCAAAATGATTTCCAATTCAGACTTAGAAATTACAAAATTTCCGATGCTGATACCAACAAAATTGCCGATTCTTCCGACTCTCGATCCAATTCTTAGTCATAGTACTATACTAAAATAATTTCCGATTCTAACACATTCCTTTTTTAATTACGATTCATCGTCTCTACTAGAAATAGCATTTAGGAAAAAAAAACGAGAAAAGGTTAAAAATTGAGGAACTAGGTCGGAAATTTTGGAATTTCTAAGTTCCCAAATTTCCGATGCTGATACCAACAAAATTGCCAATTCTTTCAACTCTCGATCCAACTCTTAGTCATCTTACTATGCCAAAATAATTTCCGATTCTAGGACATTCCCTTTCCAATTACGATTCATCATCTCGTTACTAGAAATAGCATTTGGAAAAAAAAAACAGGAGAAAAGGTTAAAAATTGCGGAACCAGGTCTAATACCCTTAGTTTTTGTTAGTGTGTGGTGGGAGGGTTGATATATAAAGCAAATAGTAGATGTTAGGACATAGGAAAAAATCCAGATGAAACTTTTGAGTTATGGGTAAAGTCTTGAAATGAAAGAGTCAATAGTTTAAATGAAAAGAAAATTTTGATTAAAAAGTAATTGGTAACCCCGAAAAGTTATATTTTTTATTAGAAGTGGTGGAACAAATTGTAAATTAGAGGATAAAAGAATGTAAAGAAAATTTTGTTGCCTTAGAATATTGAGGAGTTTGGAAGTCTTAGTTTCAATATTAGTACTAGTAATACTGTATGTTGTAGACGTAAGGCACTATTAAGTTGCAGTCAGTTAATTTATCATCTGGTTCATTGCTGTCATGGCTAGAAGTGTTATGTTTGAATTACATGTTGTTTGTATGTAGTAGTTTGATGATGATGCCTTTTTCATGATTGTAATCATATTTAAAATTAAAAGATGCAATGCCGAACTTTGTGGATTTGAACTTGAAATTGAAATTGAAATTACATGTTTGATAAATCTGTGTAATATTTTTTCCCTATTTCAGAAAATACTCAAAGCGGTTAGGGGAACAATGGAAAAGAGGTGTACCAATTGAAGTGATTCCAATGGCTTATACAACAGTAAAGCTGAAAATTGAGAACATGTATGGTGGAGAAGCTATTCTTAGGGAAGCAAAAGCAAAAGCTGTGAGCGTTTACTAAATGTTTTGCTGTAAACTTTTGTATGTTATAAATGTAAAATTAGCAATTTTTTATATAGTTCATTTTCAGTAAATGATTAAAATGGTGCGGTAAGACTAAAAATTGGATGTGTGAAAAATGGTATATTTGATCTTAAATTTTGTTTAGATCTTGACTAATATTTTTCAGGGTCCAGTTGTGACAGACAATGGAAACTTTATCCTCGATTGGATATTTAAGGAAAATTTTAAAGATTGGAGAAGAGTTAATCAAGACATAACAATGATTCCTGGTAAGTTTTTTCAGTGAAAATTTTGACATTGATAACATATTTGTATGTTCGAGATTATTTGCCACATTAAGTGAATATAGAACTTAAGGTTCCTTATTCTGAACAATTTTCGAGATATCTGTTTTGATCTGAAGTTGTAAAACTATTCTGTTGGTAGTACTGGCATACTAAAAGTTTATATCAATTTTATATTAACATTTTTTATTATTATTATTATTTTACTATCATCGTCAATACACTTTACAACTACATGTTGCCTATGTAAGCTGGTACGTGCCTGCATTATTTATTGGAGTGAGAGTTTGCTGCGGCAGAAATTGATATTTATAAACCATAATAATCTAATGTTAACCATTCACATCTTTGCTAAACAATGAGATAGTTCATGGTTATGCTTTATTTAAGAAGGATGTGTTCTGGTTATCCACATTCGGATGAAATATACGAATTTCAGGATACAATTTTGTTCTTGCATCTTATTGAAAGAGTTGTGGAACGCATGTCTGGACATCTGTAGTTTAGAAACTCTATAGTGTATATATTTTACGAATCAGTATTCGTAAAGATGCACAGTATTTTTACAGCATTCATACATCCCTACCGCCAACAATAAGTCAACATTAGCTTAACATGACATCACATAAGATTTATAAAGTTGCATAATCCTGTAGGAGGAAGAGAATAGCAAAGTATTACAATTTAAATGCCAATTTTTGAAGCATTTTCGAATTGACTATATAAAGTCATAAACGGTCGCATGTTCATATGAACTATTTTTTATTTATTTATTTATTTATTTACTTTATTTTATTTTTTTATTTATTTAATATATTTATTATTTTAAACACTAAATGATAAACTTTCTAAATACTGAAATTTCCTTCTGTGACACATGTATATATATTTGAGTAAATTATTATTAGGAAATAAATGATATGTTTTTGTTTGTAGGTGTTGTTGAAACTGGACTCTTTGTCGGGATGATTCGGCAAGCTTATTTTGGGATGGAAGACGGCTCTGTTAAAATTAGGGAAAGGTAATACTTGTTTCATAATAAAACTAGATTCAATGTAATTAATGATGTTCCTGTGATCACTATTATATTTTGTAATAGTATTTATTATATGTACCTGTATATTTATTTAGGTGCCATTTATTAAAATCATTTCCATCTCGTAATATAATCTCATTCTAGATGTACTTAATATTAGAAAATTTTGTAAGTTACCATGAAAATTCTTTTATATGTGATAATTATTTAATTTTGGATTTTTATTTTCCTACTACATTTTTTATAATCCTTATTAATATATCGACTACAGACGGTTTGAGATCCTAAAGTAGGATCTAAAATAATTTTAAAATTTGAGCGGCAAAAGTTTCAGATTATTTAATGATAATTTGATTAAAATTAAATGGATTATAAAATGATCACATTCTTATAACCCACACAAGCTAGTTAAGAAGAACCAGTTGAATGTAATATAAGATGGTTTGTAAGTAACGGGATAGTTAGCGTTGAATTTTTAGATAGTTTTGTAATGGAATATTTTGAATTTGCTATGCCAGTGGTTATAATTATCATTGACTCACTTTAAGTATTTTAAAGTTTCTTATTTAAGTTTATCATCATCATTCACCTCCTTTCCCTAAGACTTGGATAAGTTGCGTACCATGCACCGGAAACGGAAAAGTAGTAGAAGAACATGACACAAGTCGAAAAGAAAGCCCAGCCTTACCACCCCTTTATACCTATTGGTGAGAACTCGATTTAAGTATTTTATTTTAATTCTGTTTAATTGTACGGAACCTTTAGTTGCATTAATATTATATTCCTCCTCACCCATTATTCAAAATTTTTTTCATTCTTATCCAGTCTTAAAAAGGCGTGGTTGAATGTGATAAAAGCCAATGATGAGGTTTCAAAAGAAAGGTGTATGGAAATATATAAGGATGAAAAATGTTGCTCAAGTTTCTGTTGGAAATTATTACTCTACTTACACTTTGTGTATACTTGTGAATAATGTGTGTGCGCGCGCCAAGATAAAATACTTTTAATTTTTTTTTTTTATAGACCAGTTTTATTTTTCTTGCAGAAATCTAAATTTCAGGGGACAAATCGAGATATGAAGCTAGTCTTCAGTGAAATTCAATGTTAAATTTATCGTTTTTACTTTTTTTTTTTTTATAACAATTTTTAACTCTCTTTATCCTTATTGAAATTCGATTTTTTTTCACCTTTGGGAAATTTTTACAAAATAGTTATTATTTGCTGTTCGCGGTACAAACTCGTGCCCGGCTTTAGTTTGTTTTTCAAACTCTTAGATTTGAGAAATATTCATGCCGGATAAATACTTTGAATCGCAGGTTATCTGAAGTAGTGTGCCTATATTCGTTTTCCCTTCTGATGTTTGTCTAACACTAAACTTATTTTACCGAACATACCTTGCTTAAACCATTTCTATTGGTTATTATTATTAGTCTTTACTTGCGCTTATACTTCTCCATTCTTTATTTTAAGCTTCGCGCAACTTCAGGTCTAATTCGATTTTAACATCTCTACTAAAGTCGTTTCAAAAAAAATGAAGAAATGAAAGAAAAATATTCAAATATATGTCTCTATTTTATTTTTTAAGGAACTAAATTCGTTGTATTATTTCTGCTGTAGGGTAAATGCATTATACACAAGTTTAAACCAAAGAATATATATTTTTTTTAAGTAAATGCATAGTTATTTAAAAATGTAAAACCATTTTTCTTCATAACACAAAGTACAAAATTATATAATATATATATATATATATATATATATATATATATATATATATATATATATATATATATCTTATATATATATATATATATATATATATATATATATATAACCAATCCTATCTACTATATAAATATTCAAAAATATACAAATTATACAAAACTACTGAACATTTATAATATATATAATAATACTATATATATATCACATATATATATATATATATATATCACAAAGTACGTTCTACGTGTCGCAAAAGGCGACTAAAAGGTCAGTGGTAGCTGGTTTTCGGTATCGCTACTACTTATTTGTACCCTAGAAATGCTCATGCATGCCTCGGGTTTCTGATGCATGTTTGAGCTCCCTACCCCCATTTATGGAGAAACATGGGATATATATATATATATATATATATATATATATATATATATATATATATATATATATATATATATATATATATCCCAACTATCCCTCTTTTCCTACCACGAACAGAATAGCTTGATGAATTCCCCCTTGAAATCAAACCTGCTTTGTTTACAGTTGCAACATTGATGACTATTTTGCTTTCTTTCATGAATAACTAAATTTGAAAACATTAATTTTACTTTTGAATGTAAATCTAATGGTTCACTTCTTTTCTCGATATTTTAATCTCCCATTCTTCTTGTACATTCACTACTTCTATTTATTAAACCTACAAATACTTTGCTTGAAACTAAATTTTTTTAGTTCTACCACCCTTTCTCATAAAATATGCGGCACCAAGTGCCTCATACAAAGAGCTTTTTACATTTGTTCTGAATGGATTTCTTTTCATGAGGAAATAACCATAAATTTTCCAGTTTTAATCTTTTTCCTTCTAACTTTTTCAATAAACTGGTGTCCACATTTCTCAACAACATCTACCACCCTAAAACTACTTTCTATGATTCTCCTAAATTCCCTGCCTATGCTATTCTTCGTTACATTGGACCGCTTTCCAATGATCTCCACTTCCAAATTCGAATTATCCTACAGAAACACTTTCCACAATGTAAGTTTCTTATCTCATTTATTAATAATCACTCAATCGTTTTTTTTTTTTTTTTAAGATTAAAAAGTATTCCCATTTGCTTCTGGTCTTGCGTCGTTTACAAATACAATTGTGCAGACTGTAATGTCGACTGTGTAGACCAAACCAAGCACATGGACATTTCCTTTCATACTAATCTTCCTATTTCTGAACCAGAAAATTCAGCTATCAGAGATCATTCTGATATCACTAAACATCCTATATCCATCTATAACTTTTCTATTCTCCAACATGCTTTTGCTGACAAAGAACTTAAAATTTTAGAGTCCTTATACATAAGAACACTTAAACCAACACTCAATATCCATGATTCTTCTTTGGCACTTCAAATTCCTTGATCTTTCTTTCTTTTCTCTCTCAATTTGCTGCTTTCTTTTTATTTATGGTCTTTTTCTATCCCTTTACCCATTCATTTTAATTTTCTGTTTTTTGTTAGTAATCTTTTACTTAATATCACTTTTTACACCACACTTTTTATATATATATATATATATATATATATATATATATATATATATATATATATAAATATATATATATATATAATAATTTAATAATTTTTGTTAGAATTTATAATAATAATATATATGTAACTATAATATATATATATATATATATAAAATTAAGTGATTCTGTAAAAATAAATAATATTAACTTTATTTGTTCTTTCTATTTTTGGCATTGAAGATGTATTAACATTAAATACGGGAGCGATCTGCTTTAATGTACGAATAAATTACTATAATAATAATAAATCATCTCTCTATATATAAATATATATATATAATATCAGATATGTGTAATGTGTGTGTGTGATGGCGTGTGATATATATATATGAAGAAAGAAGATGCTGGACCAACTGACAGGGCGAAAGCACTTCCTGGGATGGGAGTCGTTATAGATTATAGATATATATATATATATATGTAATATAACAACATTATATAACTATATATATATAACAACTGCTAACTATACTATATATATATATATATATATATATATACTTATATCCTATTCAAAATTATCGGACCACTTAGGAAATATGACTCTTGTCTCACTGTCGCCAGGGTATGTGTAATATCACCATACGGTGCTGATCTCCGAGTCTCTGCAAGGGGAAACGAGAGGGATAAAGAAACACGTATGTGACACCTACTACATACGTTTGTTTTATGACAGTGCAACACATACACGCTGCTACCTAAGAAGTGTAACTGGTGAACGACGTCCGAGCCATGGTGCAACTGGTCATGGGGCTCGTATCATGTGCAACTAATAATGGATAATACTGAATCTGATGACCATCTTCATACGTCGAGGTAAACTCAATACGAGATTCTGGATGTATTTCTGCGGTATGTTACCCCATACAGCAATCACGGCACGTTCTAGCTCGTAGGTGGTAAGAGGTGCGCGCGCAGATCGTTGGGGAATTCTTTAGGCGTTCCCAAAGGTGTTCGATGAGGTTGAGGTCAGGACTTCGTGAGGACCAGTCTAGCACCTGTACATCGATCATTCGTAGGTAGTTCGTAACCGTTCTTGCAATGTGTGGGCAAGCATTATCATGCATTAGGTGGTGGAAGTGTTTCCTTATGAACTGGGCAAAGAGTATCATGGCCCTGTAGTATTGTAATATGTGTTCCAAGTAGTAAGTTGCATTCAACGACCTGTGAATAGCAGCGAGGGTGGCACGGGCGTCGAAACGTACCGATAGGACACCTCCGAACTGCTCCCTTCCTTTGGTGCGATGTTGCATGCACCATAATGCTCACCACGTCTACGCCACACTATCACGACCGTCTGTAGATCTCATGCATACCATAATTTCATCTGTGAATAAATATATACTTCCAGTCGTTGACGGTTCAATGTACATGATTCCAAGCGAAGCGTATTTGTTGTACTTTCACGGCGGTAGCAACCCACCTGCTTGCAAGTCCAGCTTCATGAAGCCGTGTAAGTCTGATAACTAAATGCAGAAATCCGCTCATTCCTTGCAGTTGGGTCATTCCCAAGCTCAGTAGTAGATATCGCACGTCCCTTGCAGTCGTAACCCTCTTTATGCCCTGTCCGCGACGCCTGAATTTCCACCCCGTATCACGGAATTAACTAACCATTTCACTGATCGTGGTATGATACACACCGAGCATATTCTCCACATACTTCATACTACTGACTCCTCTTATGCACGTCTCTCTATCGTTAAATGGCATGGCCTATAAATGTCACGTATTTTGTGTAGATCTATTGCTGCAAAATGACATAATTCCTGAAATCGACAGATGTTGCACGAACTAAAACATCAGGTTACGTCAACATGGAGTAAACTGCCTTTACGCCACGTCGCTGCTAAAGCCGCATGTGAGACACGTAATTCTGTACTACTTAGGCTGTATTCCACCTGCTTAGTGGCAAACCAAATGTTTTGGAACATACAAACATGACGTCATATTTCCCTCGGGGTGCGATAATTTTGAACAGGAGTTTATATATATATATATATATATATATATATATATATATATATATATATATATATATATATATATATATATATATATATATATATATATATATATATATATACCTATATATATATATATATATATATATATATATATATTTAATATAAAATATATAAAATATCTTAATGCTTAAAATTAAAATATTACAAACAATGCTTAAAAATAAATATATTACAAACGTTAAAGAGTATTCATAACTGATTTCTTCGTTTATTTGCAATGTTATGCACTAGTTTGACAAATAATTTGGCTCAAATTGTCATTACTCACAGTTACCTCAGGTCATTGGGTTTTATATATATATATACATATATATATTATATATATATATATATATATATATATATATATATACTATATTATATATATAATATATATATATATATATATAAAATGGTGAGTTGCCAAAATTTTAATAAACGGTTCTCTACTTTGTCATAAGATTTAGCTACCCTATTTAATTAAGCAGCAAATGAATTACCGGTTTGCGTGAACCGACTCTAGCTCATCACTATATATATATATATATATATATATATATATATATATATATATATATACATATATATATATATATATATATATACTACTCTATACTCTATATATATATATATATATATATATATATATATATATATATATATATATACACAGTATATCAGTTTTTATAGAATTTCAATGTTTTTAAAGTTAATAACTCACTAACTTCTCTTCCGAGCGAGTGTGGCAGTCACAAATAGAATATAAAAAAATTAAGTATACAAAATTGATTATAAATTGAAACAACACAAATTGTCTTTTAAATGCCCTTTACGACCTGGTTTCAGCCTCCATTAACCTGAGGTCGTGTTGAGTAAAGACGTCGTTGGTCTCTTCATTTGCGTGCTGAAGGAAAACATCGGGATATTTTTTCCTTGCATAGTCGCTGCCACACATTGTTTCTGATACTCTGGCGAATACTGCTCGTCGACAGGCAAACACGATGAATATAATAACACCTTGAAGGGCATTGAATATATCGAAAGCAAGCCTAGAAATGGTAGAAAAAAAAATGTAAATTATAATAGTGAATGTGATGAAAAATCTAAATAATTACAGAGCTTGTGGTAGTATGGAAATTAATATTTTAAATTACCAAATAAACGTTGATGTGGAGATGTCATCTTTTTTCGCTAAGAAAAAGGACAAAATTTCAAATATCCACGGGATGCCCATCAGAACCAAAAGTTTCAAATAATGATTAAACCTGTTAAAATATAAAATATATTAAACCTTGTGGAATTTATTAGTTGTAAAGGTAATAAAAGTAACAATTCCTTTAGATATTTAATTTTAAATTCTCAGATAACATTAATATTTTATTTAAACATCTAAATATTATCTCTAGAATATCAAGTAAACAATGTTTAATGTATAATTTAGACTTGAATTAAACATGTCACTTACTGAAAAACGAACGCTGACGACTGCTTAGATAGAAGAAAAAGTCTACAAGCCGAAGCGCAGAAAAGGATCAAATTGATTCCCAGAAGGATTGATAGTGGGGCATAGAAGTACACAACTTGAGCTCCTCGATCTAATTTTGAAAAAATTGTCAGTAAAAAAAAAATTGCTGCAAGAAATTTGTTATTACTTATATCTCAGATTTTAGTATGATGATAAATAAAATATATAAATGAAATGGCTGACAAAATTTTTTGTAAAGTTTTTGTCAGTTTGAACGGAAGTTTAGTTTTGTGTGTAATCAAATATTTAGCAAATTTTTCTATTTGCTTGAGACTGAATAACAGGGAATTATGTTTTTGTGTTAATTATCACGTGTCAACAAATTTTACATTTTTTTTGCTGTCTATGATCTGATACGTGTTTCTTATGTATTTTGTTGAGCTGAACTCAAAAATCGTTTTGGTTTTTGTCTGTCACGTCCAGTTTTGACACTATTTACATGTAAACGTTTGCACGTGTAGTCGTCACAATCAATAAGGCAACAAACAGAAGAACTACAACACTACTCTCTATACTCATGACAACAATTCAGAGGCACATACAGACAAAGATTCACAAATAACTAACACCAATAACTATACATACAAAAACAGGACAATCTTAACAGAGCATAGAGACAATTACTAACACGATCGAGACAACACAGGCAGTTATCAGACATAGCAGAAACCGTCGCAGACAGCGCAGACACACACCACACACACAACCCAATATAATAATATAAATAATAATAAATATATTTTTTATAATAAATAATAAATAATTAATATATAATGAGTAATATTAATAATAATAATTAATAATTCAATTCAATATTACAATACAATTTATTAAAGGTAAAGTAAAATATACATATATTATATGACTATAATATACAAATATAGTATAGTTTATAATTATATAACTATATTATTATTATTGTACTTGACGAACTATATTTTAACTCTAATTTCTCTAGAGGACATCTTCATTCATAGGCATAAGTACGGAGACGTATATAATGTTCATATTTCCCTCTCCTAGACCCCCAATAAGCGCTTTGCCAAACTGTGAGGTCACTAAGGTTTGCTAACCACATAAGTATTATGTGTCCTTTGAAACCCTCGAAATCACTTACTATATTATAATAATGAGCTTATATAAAATAATTTATAAATATCTAATAATAATAATAATATATAATTAATATATAATATATGATATTAAATCAATATATAATATATTATATAGATAATAATATATATATAATAATTTAATAATAATAATAATATAAAAATAAAATTTCAATAATGAGCGAGAGTCAATAACTAATAGTGTGTCATAGGATATAGACGTGAATTTTGAATCAATTAATAATATGTAATATATTAATATATTAATAATTATAATAATTAATATAATAAATAATATAATTAATTAATAATTAATAATAATAATAATATTATATAATGAATATATAATAATTAAAATAATAATAATAATATAATATATAATTAATAATCCTAATAATAATAATATATAATAATTATTAATAATAATATAGAATTAAGATATTAATAATAATATAATAATAGATATATTTAAATAATAATATAATAATAATATATAATAACATAAATAATATATAATATAATAATAATAATTAATAATATATATATAATAATAATAATTTATAATAAATATATATAATATTAATAATAATATCAATAAGTGATCAAAATAATAATAATAATTGAAATATATCTCTAAAATAGTAATTAAAAATAAGGATGCGAATAATATGATAATAATATTAATATGTATAATAATAATGCATAATAATATTATTAAAGTTCGATATATATATATTGAGCAGTAGCAAGGACATCAGCTGACTATGAGGAAATATATAAATATACACGCAATGATTCATTTATATTAATATAGGTTATAATAATATAAAATATTACTCATTTTTCCATATGTTGATAGTCGTATAGATACGGATACTTAATTAATCTAAGTGATATATAATATTCGTGTGAAGAGTATATAGTTATGCCTACTATATTATAATAGTGACTTAGTGCTCGATATAAAAGCTAATGTCGACATTATGACTGTGACAAGGAGAATGATAGTGGTCGAGATTGGAGATAATTGCAGCGCTTAATTAATATACCGAGGGAGGACAGAGAGACGTTTGTAGTCTCTATACACTAACTTCAGGAGGTGTTTTATGGTCCGTCGAACATGTAGTCTTTGTAGCAGTGCCGGCCAGCATCAGAGAGCGATGGTATAGGTATAGTACTGATAAAATAATCTTTTCTGGTATTTGGTATAGTTTGTATTGATACCTTTATAAAATATAGAAATCTATATATTATTGATATATGATTTTTAAATAATTTAGCTTTTTCAAAGATTTTAGATATATATATATATACTAATTTTATATATATATATTCTTGTCTTAATAAATGGTATTTGTGTGGCTAAGCCATATAAGCTTTAGCTCTACTACTAGAGTAATGCGCCAGGCTAGCTTTCTTATTTCTATACATAGTTGATTGCTCCTCTTTGCACAGAGCCCTATGGCTCGTAACTAGTTCAAGAATGATTAGGCGATCAATGACTTTGGGTAATCTTTTGTCATGTTACTGCATATTCTAATTTAGGTTTAATAAATATTGTTACAGAGAATCACAAATTACGAATGTGATTGAGAAAATAAACATCAATTCGAAAAGAAAGCCGGGGGCGTATCTGTTGCATGTGCGTGCAAATATGTGTTAGTGAGATAGCACAAAGCGACTGTGAATGAGAGTGATCCTGATTAAATATTCATGACAGGATGCTTGGACGTGATTACTTATTCTACCTGCGTATCTAGCATGAAGACAGGCACCAGGGGCTAGACGCTGAACTCTAGCCCGGAATATGCATGTCTGAGACGAGACATAAGCTCCTAAAGCGACTCAACACTAAGTGATGAAGACTATATGAATATACATTACTCCAATTGGTATGTCCGATATTATAGTATCTCCCGACCAAACAAGAGGAGAGGTTCTTTCCAGCAAGGTGATCACCTAACACGTGCACAGAGTACTGTCTTACTCGCTGTCTATCTAGAAGGTCTCTATATTGAGAAGAAGTTATATTCAAAAATTGAATAGAACTATGCTAGTAATGGTTGAAGCACTTATGTAGTCCGTCATACGAATTGAATAGTATACTTTACGTAATGAGAGAATTTACAGGAAAGATATATTTGTAGTGTGAGTAGATTGTTAATTTATCAGATATCGCAATTTTCTCGACTTGCATCTCAATATAGAGCAAGTGTTCATTGCTTGAGAGATGAAGATGAAGGGGAATAATGAAACTGATTATTGTCTGTGTTTCCCTCAGGAAAATGATAATATACGTACCGTATCCTATGAAAATTATGTAGAACACGTTTGAGGCAAAAAAATCATAGTGTCGTTTTGGAATGGCTGTGTCTTACAGTTAGTAGAAATGATGCAGGTCATTCACTAGTTCGACCTAAATTATGGCCCTGATTTTTCCCTAGTGATCAAGAGATATAAGAAGAATGGTGAGAGAATAAGTGAAAATTCCTTGAAACTGGCGAAAACTTGTGGCTGCTCGTCTGTCGAGGACTGTGATTTGTGTGATGGTTTCCACCATCTTTATGAGGTTTATGAACTCATTCTGACCACTCAAAATACAGAATGCGATCAATGCCATCCTCCTCGAAACAAGGATCTGAAAACAAAGTAAACCGATGTTACACAACTGACATCCGCGACGGCGTGACAGATGCGTGGTAGTGGCGGCACGTTACGAGATTGTAGCTGTTACGGTAGCCGATGGTGTGAGTAGTGGTGACACCTTTCGGTTGTGGTAGAGAGAGTCGATGCGTTCTGTGGTCAGAGGAAGATAAAATAGAGAATAAAATTTGTCGACAGACGGTCCAAAATTCTTAATTTAGCAACCTTAGAACTAGACTATAGCACTACCATTAAGAAAAACCGCCAACTGAAATATTTATTGTTGCGTCCATCATATTCCTCTTAACTTTTTTGCTTTGTGATTAACGTACCTCTTATTTTGTGCCTATACACATACATATTGAATGTGATTATATATCGTGGTGCATACCCTTGATATATAAATTTTCAGATAAGATGCTCCCGCACTGAATGATTACTTTAACGTGCTAAAGGAAACAATCCGCTAAGTTCTGCTAGACGCTTTCCTAGATCGATGAAGGGTGCGCTAAACGGTTGCGTAGCAACCGGTATATCGTGACGTACGTGGCCGTGGAACGCTGCGTAATATGTTATCAATATACATCGAGGAGAAATGATCATTTTTTTCCGGTGTACAAACTGCGCTAAAGAATTATTAGTTGTTTGTCACAACTTAGTAGTTGATGCAGCAGGTAGAGCGGCACGAGACCGACGTTAGCTCTCGCTCGAGTTTCACCAGAGCATGGGAAACAATGTTTTGCATGCGCGTTGCAGCTTCTGTATTTAATGTTAGTCTTCCCGACGGAGATCCTTATCAGCTTTCTGTATATCAGGATTCTCGCGACACTCTATACGTTTAGTCTAGATTCTTGAAGATTACGGCTTCATTTATATTAATTAACCGACTCTACATAGGCTTACAGGTCGGCGACGAACAGCACGTGCACATCATCCTACTAGTAATTATAAATACTGCTTATATTATTATATAAAATGTTGAAGATGTAGTATTCTAAATATTAAATAAATCTTAATTACATTCACACTTTATTTTATCAATATTCTTGGTATCTAATGACTTCACCAACGTTTTTAAAATACTTATGTGTGAAATGACTCTTTAAATACATGGAGGCATAAGTAATACTCAGTATAGTATATAGGGTGCTATAAAGTAACATCGATATACAATGAGGATCTCATTTATAATAATTTCGTATTAGATAAGCTATACTGCTTAATAATTATAGCGATAC
Source organism: Trachelipus rathkii (assembly GCA_015478945.1). Lineage (NCBI taxonomy): Eukaryota > Metazoa > Arthropoda > Malacostraca > Isopoda > Trachelipodidae > Trachelipus > Trachelipus rathkii. The sequence continues at coordinate 38,700 of JABUQX010081145.1, read as the reverse complement.
TTGTGTTAGCTAATAAATCTATCGCAACTTTTTGTTCGTACATCGACTTATAAGTCATACACACATCAACCATATAGATCTAAGAGGCATGGTGCCTCGTGATCACATATCAGATTAGATTATAGCTTCTCTAATTCGTAAATGTTTATATAAATTATAAAAAATATTATGTTATGACATGTCTTTAGCTTTTGTTACCATTTACATAGTGAGCACATTGTCGAATAGATATATTATAGTTTCTTAGTTCTAAAATAATATATAATAATTCACTTCTCCTACGTGAAGTACCTGAATAGCTCTCACACTTCATAGACTAACACTCAACCATCATGTCAATATAAATAACATTCTATATGATACTCCAAGGGTGATGATTTAACTTATGATAGCAATACCTTCTACCTACTATTTTAATCACTTTATATTTACCTAAATGCAAATTTTGCTGTCGGTAAATTTCTCAAAATGTATATTAATAAGGCCAGGAGTTGTTGCAATTTTGAGATCTGAAACATCTAATTCTTTGATAATGGTGGGCTTGTCACTTTCTTTTATAATGATTGTGATTGGTGGTTTTTGGGTAGTTGTAGGTTGAATTTCTTCAGAATATAGTAATCTGTTTCTATAGTTGCTCGTTTCTATTTATGTATATAGCTATATACAGAGAGATGCTAATATGCATAATCTTCGAGCGTACGTGTGAACTTCATAGTGGATGATGATCTATCAGACATCTCTTGCATATGTGCATTGTGTGAGTTACAATACCATATGCACATCCAAATACTCGTGCTCAATTAATGTCATAGTACTTATTTAATACCTCTGAATAATCCTATATTAAGATTATATCTATACTGAGCCAATACATGTGTCTGAAGTTGTATCGATGATATAGACATTGTGTATCTTAACTTTCAAGTAAATATATATCGTGATGGATGAGAGTGTCTCGTTCGTCAGTGTTGATGAGCACTTTCAGGGGTGCAGGAGTGAACTCGTCTGTTGATGGTCTATAATCTGATTTTTTAGATTAAGTTTGCTCTATTTCTGATTTGTAGATCAATATCCTTCTGCATTGGTAGGTGAGTATATATTATAAATCCTATACTCTTTCACTTGTAAGTCTATACCCTGATGCTTTGGTAATAGAGTGTACACTCTTCTTCTGTGGATTTATACTCTGATTTTTTTCATAACTATGGATACACTCATATATTCTATTGCTAGTTTACTGTAGATAATAGATAATTTTGAAATAATAAATTATCAGAGTCTCAATCTTTATTACTTTCTCATAGAATTATCTATACACGAGATAATATTCTACAGTATGAATTTATCGTTGTACATCTCTCTATACGTGCTTAGTTACTCAATACTATTAATAAACACTCTCACTCGTCTATCACAACGAGCTATATAGATTATTTGAGCGAAATACGTTATTAGTGACCATGAACTCTGAACTGTAGAGTATAGAAAGAATAAATAATACTCGGCTCTTCAATTTATTACATTATATGAGTAAAATATGCTAGTGCCTCTCTAAGTTTAGAAGTTTAGAGTCTAAGCTCCCCTCATATTGGACTGCAACTTACGTTTGTGTAACGTGGTTTTTCTTACTCATATATCAGAGTCATTTATTTTATCAAGTCTATAGATATCAGATCCTCATAGAATACTCATATGGCCATATACAACTGAACTGAGCTAGCCTACCTCTGCGATGTGACTATTGCTATAAATTCAGCACTACATTGTACAGATATAATGCTATCAAGTCTACAGATATACACACCTAATGACAATTTTGTTCTTACTCTAAGTCAGCATTGATGCATATAGATCAGCTTCTCTACGAATTAGTATTAGATTCTATTACTTAATATAAGTTGTATACATTTTATTGCTCTTTCTGCTTTTATACCTTATGATATTCTCAATTCTGTTTATCCTTGATTATATTCATTTAATGATACAGTAATAGTAACTCTAGAATAGTATATTATGAATCAATTATATGTGTAGATATTATTATCTCATCCTTGTTAGCAGTCATAATATTTTTTTATATGGTCTCTATGACTTTTTCTACTTAGTGTATTTTGATGTATCAGTATAGTTTTCATATTTTCATTCAGAGGTGATTTACTACATGCAGATTTTCCGTCCCTCAGTTGATTGAGCGCGTCTGATATGGATAGCTGGCTATGATTCCTAAAAAAGATTTAGCTTATACTTATATCAACTAAGTCCTCATCTCTCAGCTCTATCGCAATTGATGACTAGTAAGTATGATTGTGCACTCATGCTGCATTTTAAGATATGGTTTACATTACTGTTCCTTATATATTATGATGACTTGTGAGACTGTGTATCGCTATATTAGATCATACTTCTCTGACTACCTCGCGCTCAGAGTAGGGTCAGCGTTACTACTCGCTCCGTTATATCTCAGTCCATACATCTCATCGTGCCTGACGTGCTTTAGTCCCGTCACTCATACTATAATCCGTCATTTTCATGACGGTCTAGAGCCGTCATATGGTCATAGTATAGAATGTCTCCTGTCGCATAGTACTCTCTCGCATGTGCCGTACCTGCGGTCCTCGTATATTCGATACTATCTAGCTCTTAGACCTGTATGACCTCCCAGTCTACTCCGTGCTCGCTCCATTTAGTATTTACATAATACGAATAAGTAATCTTGATAATTGAAAATAGATTTCTTGTAAATCATAATTTTTCTATCATGAAATAGTTATAATTACTCGAAGTATCGATCTGCGTAGAAGACAACCACTAGACTATGAGTGTGATAGGATAATGACGAAATAATAATAAATATATATAAATTACTTTTTTTATATATAATGACTCGAATTAAGTATTTTCTCATATGACTAATACATAGTTGACAGCATATTATTCAAATCGTCACTCAGCCACTCACAAACAACATAAATCTCTTCATACCTCACGATCTGCCGTATCTCGCGTTGTAGCGTGATGAGTGTGACTTGATAGCTCTATCGTCATTCATTTTATATCACCGTCAGCACTTATATTTAGAATAAGTCTAGCTCGTTTGTGTGTAGCGTATTAACTCCTTAACACTCGTATCTCTCGCAACCTTTAACGTTAAGCATATTATCATGTTCACACAGATTCGGAGTTCCCCGTACTCGCGTCACATTTATTTCATAAGAATAGATACTCTAGTCTCACCAGCTGAGAGTGCTCACAGTGCACTGACACTTTTAATGCCTAGCATACGATCATACGCTCGCCTCAAAACATATGTAGTTTTGCGCTATTAAGATATGTAATACCAAACTCTCTGTGTAGTATCGCTAGATGCTATTGACTAATCGCTGATATAAACCGTGGTAGATAAGATTTGCATGTAGGAGACTAATCTACAGTAATAATATTAATAAATGAAATAATGAAATATTTTAGAATATAATGAAATATAATATAGATGAATAGATTTAAACTAATAAGTGTCAGCTAGCCAAAGTATCAAATATATATCATGCACAACCCTGATTTTATAGTAATATGAGTAATTGTGAATATGAATTAGTTATGCACATACATATATCGAGTAATAATAATAATATGTAATAAATGAATGAAAAATGGAATACATTGAAGATCGTACATAAGTATATGAGGTATACTATTGTAATACATATAGATAGATATTATCTCCTCATGAGTTATAAATAATAGATAATATATAATAAAATAATAATAATGATATGATGATGTTCTGATATATGCATCACGCTATGACATCATTATGCTCAAAGTATCTATCTCTGTAGAGATCTACGTGTAAATAATATCAGAGTGCGTGAAATGTGAATGAAAATATTATCGTAATAAATTTAATAATAATGAATAATAATTTAAATTATATACAAATGAATTAGTATATTGATAGCTCTAGAATATGATATATATAAAATAATATAGTAAATAATAAATAAATGAGAGTAACTTGATATTTTTAAAAATTATTATAATATTTGTGACATAAACATCGTCGGCATTTATTCTACAACTTTATATCACAGTTCTAAGTTTCTTAGAGTAAACCCATTGTAAAGCTAACTGACTATCTGATCAAATATATATAATTATAATTTATTTATATATCTCTATATATAAGATATATAATAAATATATATAAAATAATTCTAAATCGAATAGCTAAGACGTGAGTGAATACTAAAATTATTTTAATAGGTGAGCAAGTATTATACTTATCATTAAGAAATGCGAAGCAAGTTTTATAGCGTATCTCATGATCAAAACTATTTCATATATAATCTTTATAAGCAAAGATAATTTAATAAATATAAAGTAATGTAGTATATAGTTCTTATGAATAGTAATTACTAGTAATATACTTAATAGTATAATGATATAAGTATATAATATTAATATTTATAATATAATATGATATATATTTAATATTATATGATATTAGTGAAAGTGAAGTATGATCAAGATAAGTGAGTTATATAAATAATATATACCTGTATATATATACGTACAGATGAGTAAAGATATAAGTATCCAACTGATGATCTCATCATGATAGTAACTCAAATACTATTCACATAGTGTGATTATATAATATACGTAAGTCAATTTTTAACACTATATATATTTAACCATATTTCCTTTGATACTCGAAAAAATTGAATAATTTTAAAATCTTGAATAATCATTTAAATTTATTGAAATAAATAATATATTATATATTATTAATTATATTTATTATTTCATTTATTATATTTAAAATATATTATTTATTTATTTTAATATATAATTTATATAATAATTTATATTTTATAACAAAAAATATATAAAATGTGGAATATATTTTTTTAAACTCATTTATCCTATGCGTGTACGGAAAAACCACAAATCCAATATACTAATGTACATACTGCATTCTATTAGAGGCAGTATAGAGCGACTCGATAAGTCAGTCTCGACTTGCTAAAATATTCTCTAGGCGCATTAGATTGTAGAAGATAATTCTGTGTAACACCAGAGCGTAGAATTTGATTATGAAGAGGAGAATCGCACCATCTTAATGCATCTGAAATATTAATCTCCTATGAAGTTGGTAGATTAGATGTGATAGATTGTTGTGAGTAGAATGATATTGTAGTTTAGAAAGAGAGAGACGAACATAGAGAGACACGCTATATATACTTAATACTATATATTAATAGTGGAAACGATGATATACTATAGGATACATTAATACTTCATATTTATAATACTCTAAGTAAACATGTGCGATTTTACAAATGAGAGAGAGGAAGAGTGATCTGTGAGAGTGGAAAGATGTAGAGGAGGTCACAAGTATCCATCGTCGTACCGATGTCAACTATAGTAGAAAATCTAGACTAGCCTCAAGAGTGTAGTGATATAAAGCTGAGGAGCTAGATTGACTAGAATATTACCATGACTAATCTAATTATACCTAGATTAAATCTCACTATCCTCTAATAATATATATCATTAAGTAATGGATACTTAACTAATATATTTCAGCTCTATTACTACCTATTGGATATATAATATACTAGGGCAGGTATGATGTTATCATTTATGAGATATCATCCTCACCATTAGTGGTAAATACTACATAAAATTTTGCTATCCTAATTATTTATATGCTATATTCTCATTATACTAATAATAAGTATAATTAGTGATATCTATATTTATAGTAAATCTTTATAATATCTTTTCTCAACATTAATATCTAGTTATCCTCAGACTATATATATTATAATCGATAATATGATATCTATATTAGTGAGACTATCATATATACTATCATTGACTATATATTTAATTACTCCGTAATTGCATATAATATATTTACCTATATGATGTCTTATATAACCGATGAGTTATAGTGATTCTCATAGGAGAGGTGTCCAATTTATTATAAATTTAAAGTCGCTTACAATTGCATTTTCCATCATATCTCGTACATACCTTGATATGTGTGTTGTAACTGACGTTTAAAATAATAAGATCACTGGTACAGAAGTATTGATCCTCGACTAATTATGAGCAGGTGGTGTGTATAGCCAATTTTTCTTCTTCTCACTTATCAATCGCTTGAACTATCGAGAATAACTTGTTAATGTTAG
>JABUQX010081145.1:25000-27500 GCA_015478945.1 Trachelipus rathkii | reverse complement strand
CAATCAATTATGAAAAACGTAAAAAAATGGCTTTAAAATTAATAAATATATTTTATTTAATCTTATTTCTATCTATATTAATATCTGAGCTTAAATATTTATTATATATATATTATTGTTACATTAATCTCAATGCATAATAATTTTTCAACTAATGCATATATACCTGATTACTTTGGATAAGATAAACACTATATATATATATATATTATTAGTGCTCCAGTTTTAGGGCGGTGTATGCTAGCTTATAGCGCCTCTATACCAAGATTTTTCTCTGTTCACAGAGCAATAAATATGATATATTTTCTTTCAATAATTAATTCGCGATGATATTTACGGAACTGTAATTTTAGTTGTGCGAAAACGTGTGACAGGCGGGGGAAAGCCCCTCTCTCCTCCCTCCAAAAATATATAACAAAAAAAAAATAAAATTTTAAATTCAGCATTAAACATAATTTACACATTTAACAGATGTACAAGTATACTAATCATAGACAATCAAGAAAAAATAGACTAAAATAATGTTGAATCATAAGTTGTAGTTAAAACCTAAGTAGGAGCGCATTAGATTAATATGAAGAGGGACTCAACTCGGGAAGCATGCTGACTCAGAAAGTGAGAGTGTTTCGACTGTACTTTGAGTTATATTGTTACTAATACGGAGAAATGATTTGTTTATACAGATATATTTTAACTTATTGACCATTTACTTATATATAATAACAATGAGGAGTTTTTAGGTTATTTATGAACTATAAGTATATTTTTTTAACGGTATTAATTTAACTAACCTATTATAATATATATATATATATATAATATATATATATATATAATATTATAATATATATATAATGATATATATTAATATTAATAATATATATTATATATATATATATATATTATAATAATATATATATTATATATATATTTAAATATTATACATAATTATATTATATTATTAATTATAGTATATATATAATATATATATATATTATTATATATTAATTAATCATATGTAGATAAATTTTTTTTTAAATTCCGATCTCCCGTTTCCGTGTTGGCCTAATTATTATAAATACTTTTGAGTTATTTAATTAATATTAATATATATTAATAATAATATATATTATATATATATATAGTATATATAATATATTATTAAATAATTAATATAGATATATATTAATATATTACTATATATATATATATTAATATAATATTTAATATATATATTAAATATACATATATATATATATATATAATATTTTTTTATATTTATTTATGAGAAAATTTTTTATTTTTAAATATTTATTTTAAATTAAACGTGTATTTATTTTGGTCTTAAAGTTTGAGAATAGATAGTAGATAGTAAATAATATGTAGATGAATTAGATAGATATAATAGAGAGAAGAGATATAGTAGAGTAGAAGTAGGTATATATATGAGAGGGATATATATATTATATATATATATATAGAGTAAATATATATATATATTATAGATAGATAGATAATAGAGAGAGAGAGAGAAGGTAGGAGGAGAATGATTCAGCACATAAAGAATACAGTTTTTGCTTTAGAAATAGGCACCTGACATATGTACAGAAGAAAAAGTGGGAGAAATGGAAAAAGGATCTTCACTCTTCAGGTTTTCCAACTTTCAAGTTTCCAACTCAAAGAGGTTGAAGACTAAAGTTGTGCTAGAAAGCGTTGATGTTTGGATTTTGTGACGAGTGAATAAATTAAATAAGAAAATTCGCGTTTCTGAAAATTAAACAATAATGGCCTAAAAATCACTTTTTTTCGTATTAAAATTGAAAAAATAACTAGTAAGTATTAATGGAAGCTAGAATCTTTCAAAATGATTCTTTATTTAAGTACAAAATTTAAATATTGATTCTACCAACGAAATTAATTTAATTTAAATTGGATGATAGACAACTGAAACTTGGACGACTCTGGAAAGTCTGGATATCTTAATAAATTATTTAATTTTAGTAATAAAATATGAAATAATATTAAGAAGTTCGAACTAGATGCCAGACGACTTTCATAAGAAAAGCTGTAGTGATGGACCCCCAAATACTAAACTTTTAGTAATAGTTATTATAAAATCGTTAATTTAGTTAATTACAATTTAAGCGAAACAATCTTAATCGCCAGTAGATGATTGGACTAGTCGGTACTTGGTATGTTAACTGTAAACCAACTCACAGGATTCCTGTTCCGGTATTAGATTTCTGCAAAGATTATCTTCGTCCACACTGACACTGAACACCCCACTCCACAGAACTACACGTTAAATGAGAATTCAGGCTGGTCTCGAGTGCACTGCAAAGTCTTTTTAACATCTCAAGAAAAATAAATAATTATAAAATATTTCATGAAAAAAGGAAAATAAACTATGATAGCTATTTTTAATTCCTTATCCCTTTTATTCAATGTAACTCAAGTTATTTACTCTTTAATTTATATATATAATATATATAATAATATA
>JABUQX010081145.1:7500-22500 GCA_015478945.1 Trachelipus rathkii | reverse complement strand
CGCAATCTCTAGTGACATAGAGCACAATAAATGATAGAGGCCCGGGCGTAAGCGCGCAAGGTAGGCGGTATATATAATCTCTACTAAGGCATTTAGGAGCTACTACTATATTAGTACGAATTTACTCACTGAGCAATATATGATCCTTTCCCTACGCTACTTGAAGACCTCAGGGATACTTTTCTACCCCAGTATATATCATCGGCTCATATTATACTCATAGATTCACGGCATTCGACGCGGGCGTCCCAGAAAACATATTAGTGATAAGGTCATTACCAAAATTCTCTCTAGAGTCCAAAATAATAGTAGAACGAGCCTAGAAAAAATAATAAATAAGGGCTAGGATTGACCAGATAAAATAATAGGTCATATATATCAAGGACTATGTTAGTAGGGTATCTTAACCTGATAGGTACTACATTATATTAGAACCCTTATATGAGGTAGGTATCATGCCAATTTAAGGTTAACTGAGTGGTATTATTAAAGATACGTTATTAAAAAATATTTGGCCGTAGGCTATATAACTGATGTAATCGGTTTAGAGGATAATATAATAAACATAAAAAAAAATATATCCTATAAATAATTCGAATCCCGTGGGATATATACTTATTATTCTTTAAAGTGAACACTTACCCTCTGTTATTCGCGGTGGCTCCCGAAGGCTAGTTCCTCGCTAATTTGTCATTAACCCAAGCCCAATTTCTGTTTTTAAACCTATCACAGCTATGGTCAACAAATTTTACATTTTTATCTTGTATATGGCGTCGGGATTGATTAGATATATATTATAGAATCACTTATAGTGTATTTTGGTTTATGGCTGACGGTAAAAGAACTATTATATATATTAATTATTGATACTTTTGTAATTGATATAATATTTTGGAAGAGAACCGGGAGAGGGGCTATGCACGTTCAGTTATGTGTACACTGCTCATACGGAATGGCCCGTGAGGAGACATGGAAAAAAAATTAGTGATAATAAAAAAACGAGGCTGATTAAGTATCATTCTTTTGGCAAAATTCTGGTTAAATTGTTAGAACAAAAGAAAAGAAAACGGTGGGCGTTGGGCCTTTACATTTATATGATTTCGACCACAAAACAGAGCACCCACATGTTATAATATCGGAGTGTTGTGTGTGTGTGTGATGTGTGCTGTGGTCCTTTTTGCCCAAGTTATAACCTTTATATGCTGTGAAATAAATTTTATTCTTTGTAAGTTTCCCCATTGAGCAATATATAAAATACCAAAATATAAGTGTGGCGTTGGTCCCTATCATTATGCATGTAAATAAGAATTTAAAAAAATATCCATTAAATTTTTTGCAAATTCTCCCGTTCAACGTTATTTACTTCCACAATGTTCGAGATATACGATTTCACGCAGCCTTAAAAACCTTGGTACGTTGTGTTACCGCAAGCACCAATAGACGAATTTTGAAAGTCCAGTGTAAAAATACAGTACATAAGCAAAGAAGTCTAACTATATACAGGTTTATAGGTTAAAATATTGTAACATATGAATGTTTTATGGATATATATATAATAATAAAAACAAAAGTTATACGTCAATAATAATAATAATAGCTAAATACTGAATAAAATAGATTAATTAATAATTTGTGTTAATTTATTATTAATATAAGATAAGTTATAATCACTAGTGAATAATATTATCCATAATTAATTCTCCTAACATCTATTATAGGGTATTATAATTAGATAAAATAATTAATTAAAATATATAAATAATAATTTATATTAATATAATTAAATAATAATATATTAAATAATAATTTAATAACACTAGCAATATAATGGTATATGGAACATCTATATTTTGATGATCTATTATTATAATCCAAAAAGACGTTCCCAAATATAATACAGATACTCCATACTTTCATAAATAAATTATTAAAATATTATTATTGGTGTTTGATCTAATAATCTCAGATTTATATGCCGCCATTTCACAATTGAAATTAAAAAAAAGATATAATAAACAATTTTGTATGTTTAACTAAATTCAATAATTATTCTATATAATTGGTATATACCTCGTTCTAAATCGTTATATAATATTTAAATTCCTATCAATTATAAATTTTCTCACAGCGAATATTTATTTAATTGGCAAACCACACATTTTATAGATTAATCATGCATGTATATCCAATAATAAACGTAAGTTAATTTGTCTAATGTGTTCACGTGTAAAAATTAATTTTATTTTTGCAATTTTTTGTTCCATGTTTTATCAATGTTGATAAAGTTTAGTTAGTCAAAAAGTAGCGTACCTGACAGAATATAATCAATACGTATTTTTTGTATATTCTTTCTATGAAAAAAATAAAACGTAATAGAAAAACAATTGATAGTCTCTCTGTGGTTTCATAATGTATAGGCTATATATTCTCTCTTGGGTTTTTTCTCGACAGTGTTGCAATCTATCCTATAACAACACCATTATCCATCAGTTTGAGAAATATCGTGGGTTAATTATGAATTTATTCATCTAGCTTCCAAAATAACTATATTGCTCGGTCTCGCATCTTAAAAACTCAAATTGTATAAATATGACTATTTTATAATTTACCTTTTAACTTTTTTTTTGTCTATATGCAATTAAGTTCCTTTATATTTTTGCTCCCAAACATTTAGTTCTTTTTCAATAGTTCGCTAATTTTAATATAACACCATTGTGTATTTGATTTGTCACTCTAAATACAAAACTCTGGTCAAAATTATATTATTTACATATACTTGCTGAATTTGTTGGTTTCTCGTGAAGTCTATTGTAAATATAGATTTAGGCTAGGTATTTGGCGCTATTTCTTTCTAAAATCTTACTTCCAAGAATTTCGTGAATAATTCGTTGCCATTCACCTTAAATTACGACTTACAGTTTTAAAGCTTGAAAGATTATATTGGTGAATTCTTCATAATCTCCTGTGCCTTTTATAATAAGTTACAAATTATTTCATTTCAAAAGGTTCATATTAGCTAAAGTTTATATTGATTTAGTGACTTCTATTTACCTATTCTTCAGTCCAATATGTCTGTCTAATAGATGTACATAATGCATAGTTTTCTGAGGATATATAACACAAGTCACGGCGGACAGTTTTCAGAATCAGGTATAGTATAATAAACTTAATACCCTAGGAGAGTTCAGAAATGACGGGAGGCTTTGTATGTCATTCCGTTCTTTATTACCAAGTATGTCTCAATAAAGTCACTAGGATTTCATGAATATCATCCAATATATTGGGTGTCAATAGCAAATGGCGCTTTTTTCGGTTAATAGTTATTTTAACTCGAAGAAATTATTGTTTCACTAAAATTTGGTATTGTCCATATTATGTATTTATACTTATTTATATGTTATTTATATAATTTATTGTTAATTATTATAAATAAATATTGATAGTAAAAAAATTTATATATAAAATTAATTAAATTTATTCTGGTCGATAATTGAGATGTTCATTTCTGATATTATTATATAACGTTTCATGCTAGACAAAAATTAGGACAAGTTTCGCATTTTCCTAGCTGTAATGAGAGGTAGTGACATCACAGTTGTCTGCATTTAAGACAAAGATATCTGGAAGCTAAGCATAATTTAATGTATTATTACATATACCAGCACTCCGGATCTTACTCAGTGTCTCTTCACCTCGGCTCTATTCGCTGCCCTTCCACCTTGCTTGAACATATCCTTCATCAAGCCGAGCATACACCCTAAAATCACTATACCCGACATACTTGGTCCCAGGTGCCTACCGCCCAAGAGCTCCTCACAAGGATCGTTCAGGTAATCACGAAATATGACTAGTATAAGGTAGGTGCCGTTCATTGGGATGCTCTCTCTTAACTTTTCATTTAAAAAACTATTAACTCTTTTTGAACTATAACTATGTATATTAATTTAAAAATTAAGTTTAAATGATATTTTGATATTTATAAATGTAAATTTTAATTATAAATTTCATTTACTAGACGATTAGGCCTTGATTACATGTGGTGTAAATTATTTCAAACCTAAAGTAATTTAATGTGTTGGAGATTTTACTTGATCCTTAGTTTATAGATTATTTCTCTAAGGTTCTTACACAAGTGTGCACTATTGGTTTGATTCAAAAAATATTAGTTCAATTATTTTTATCATTTTGCATTCTATCTCCTATTCTGGCTGTATTTTATGTGTAAATATAATATTATTAAATAATTCTACATTGCGAAAAACTCTATTATCTCGACATGAAGAAAATGTATTAAGAAGCTACACTCTGAGTTCAAAATTAAATTATAAAGTAAATATCATATTGCCCATGTTTTATTTCCATATGCGTATTATCTGTTTTATGAGAACTTTCTAAAAAGCAGTTATTAATCTTATCTCATATAAAATTATAAATATTTCAAATGATAATTTGTTATAATTTATTAATATTATTATATAATTTATATTTAGTTTAATTGGAATATAAGATTTTTAGGTCTATCTCCGTAACTTTACTATGGTACTATATCATACCTAATTAGTGGACTCTCGATATTAATTAATATAATTATGCAGTGTGAGTTTATGAGAGTTTTATTACGTATACTTGATGTATTTAAATTTGGATAGGTAGCGGGTTTAGGTATTTTATGAGTATGAATAACATTAATATCTAAACTAATTGTATAATTAATACGATAAAGTTATTAACGTTCCCTACATGTATAGGTATCCTCTCCAAACTCGGCTTATCTTAACAATGAAAGTCATGAAATGTTGATATGACTATATAATAGGTGATGATATATATCATATCATTTGGATTGAAGAAGGATTTCAGAGTTTGAGAGTTTCTAAGTAAATAGAAGTTAGTTAATTGGATTTTTTATCTAGAGTAGTTTAGCTTCCGTGCAATCAACCGGTTTGACTTGTGAGTAGGCCGGTGCGGTATAGTATAGCAGTCACCTGTGTTAAATTATATAACATGTAATTATATATATAACATAACTCACAAATTAATTTTAGTAGGTGTTTATATATAGGTTATCGACTAGGTCGTTAATGAGGAGTTATTCGGAATTGATGGTATTATTAAGTTCCATATAAGGGTGTCTAGGAATCCCACAGACGGGGATTCCACCCCAAACCATTTTTAAAAAATTTTTTTATTGGGGATTGTTAGAAAGCTGAAAAACTCCGGTAAACATACCTTATCATATAAGGTTACATTATTATCTGTTAGCCAGTATGTTATTAAATTTAATGTGTATTGTAGATGGAGATCTCCCACAGACGTGATTGTAATTAAAGATCCCCTAAAACTTGATATAATAATTGGACATAGAGCCGAATTGTATTACTTCAATAGGTTTATATTCTAATCTAATCCTTTTAACCATAATAAAATATGGTATACCTCATGATGCAAATTATATCCTCCTAGAGTGGTTAAAATATGTATAGTCTCTTCTTCAGAAGAGTGTCTAGACCCCCAGGTGTGTATAGCAAAGCCTTCCCGCTATCTTTAATTAAAACTGCATTAAGAATACGGAAATTGAGCTAGTAATTATTAGTAAGAGACTATAAGAGAAGCGATAAAAAAACTACCACACAAAAGGATGCACATAAATCTCAACCAAAATCCATAAATCAAAAATCCTACAAAAGTTGTGAATATAAAAATCAATTCTACTGAAAAAAACCATCGTGTGGGTTCTTTTTTAAACCAATTATTTGTATGATTAAAAGGGAGCACCCCGGGTGGATTGATTTCGAAGTACTCCCGCCGCACCTCAAATGTCCACCCTAGTGAAATTGATGTTGACTTATAAAATCGTTTGCGTAAGAGCGAAAAATTGTAAGCAGAAGATACTTCCGGACTTGTATACTCAATGTTCTCATGCCAAAATACACTATAAATAATGGTATTTTATGTCATGTCAAATGATAAAACTCGCATAGTATCAAAAAACGGTTATGTGTAAATTGATGTTAATATCCGTTGAGTGCCATTCGCACACCAAATTGGGTGACGATTATAATTGATATGAGACCCTCTCAGCCTTAACATCCAAACTTGTAAAGGAATTAACATTGCGGAGTAGAACCCGACGAAACTACGTTTAATAGGTAAGAACCTTTCTCATCTTACTCATAGAATTTTCTTTCATAGTACTGGTATTCTAATCCTACAATACCTACACGTAAAGGGTAGATAGAGAATCACTTCCAAAAATACTGAATAATTGAAATCTAGTTATTTTTTAAAAATCATAATCAAATATTCATTGACCAAAACAAACAAATAATATCACAGACACTCATGTGTACATGATATAATAAAAAAAGGATAGATTCAAATTTAAAATATAAATCTAAGTGGTAATATAAATATGCAATGATATTAAGGAATTAATATAATCGTTTCGTTTGTTTAAGTGAATATTTTAAAAGAAATATTTTAGTGTAAAAATTTTAAAACAATTGTAAAATATATCGTAATGGAATCTCCTTACTACGATTAAATTGTAAAATAAAAAAAAATACACAATAATTTATATGAATTAACATAAATTGAGGTATGATCTACTATATATGTATTGACAATACTCTCTAAAATTATGATAAATATAATTCTTAAATAGAAAGCAGATATATATAAAGCCGTTAATTTTATTAAATTAAAAATTTACAAACACCCGCTTACTTAGTAGTAGCCTTACTCACTGATTCTCTGGAGCTCCTTATCTATGTGAGAGCCTCGTTTTAGCTACTCCTACTCTCACAGTATATATTATATATCACTTCTCACTCATCAGTACCTTCCCCATACCTTATCTCAGCCCCTTACTACCCATCTCACTTAATGAATCTATTGATCATTCATATATATATTGTATAACATAAAGAACATCAATAAACTCTTTATCAATAAATTCTTCCTCGTTGAGTATTAATATTTTTTATATATTTTTATATATTATTCTATATATATATATATATAGTAATTTTAAATCTGGCATTTAAATGTTAGTTATTTATATATTAACTCATATAAATATAATTATTATTTACCCTATTTCATAATATGTTTATTATAAGTTTATAATAAGTCATTTATTATTAATAATAATATACTTTGAATTTATTTAAAATAAGATCTATAAAAGAAAGGAATCCATTCCATTGTATCTGTAATAATATCCTAATTCACCTATACCCTCACATAGACTATACCTGGTATAATAATTTTTTATACATAATTTAAGTTATTTACTTCTTAATTTCAAATATAAATTAAATGGTATATAATATATTATATGCTAACCGTAACATAAGTTTTTTCCCTAATTCATATAATAGTCAATAACATTATATAGATATCACCTGATAACTTACTAATATATCTATTATATATGTATACATTATAATGTTATTATTAAACATCAAATCACAAACATACCTTTATATTAGCAGTAAATTAAATATTTTACGCTAACTATTAATACTACGGTGATATCCATACTTAATATATATAATAATAATTAATATATAAGTAATATATAATATATAAGTAACTTATACTACGTTATGCGATATCTCAAACGTATTAGACAGAGAAGTCTGTTTGACTTTATTATTTTTCATAATAACAGATAAAGCCATAACCAATTAGCATCACATAAAGGTATAACTTCAATTAATGTATATAATAGTATAGTTTATTACCGTATATTAACACTGTAATAATATTATATAATTTATTAGATTACATTCACTCATGATATTACTGATAATACTATAATATATTATTATTCTAATTATATTGATGATTTCAGAAACAAACTTTACACAGAGTATAATCGATTATAGCAAAAAGTATATATTTTAATATAATAGCTACTGGTAATATCACAAATGCTAACATATAATATCATTTAAGTCTGAACCATAAGGAATATATATTAAACATACATAACGAAAACCTAACACAACTATAGCTAAAGATATACATTAAAATACTGTGGACTAATATTTACTAAAAGTTTTCATATACTTAACATTAACAGTAAAATTATATCACTAAACAATAAACTAGCTAATGCAGATATATAACGATAATACATATAGTATTACCGAAGGGCTGATGATATATAGGTTTATATATGAGATAAAATTCATATTTATAACATAATTATCAGATCTAATAATAATTAAAAGCACGAATATGTGAGTTTAGTGAGTTATTAATTTTATATTTTTTAAATTTTCATTTATCTATTATAATAACCTTTTGTATTATTTTAAAAAAACTTATTAGTTTTCATTTATTATATTATTTTTCTCGGTTTAAATTTAAAACTTTTTGTTTTTTATTAAATAAAAAAAATTTTGTTATTTACATATTATTATTATTTACTATTTAAAATATATTTGGGCAAGTAGTTAGGTTAAAGAAACGTTTATACTAGATTAATATAGAAGTTTAAGTTTCCTTTTAATATAATAATACTATTTTTGTTTGTACTTGAAAACATGCTATACTAACTTTTAAAAATTATATTTATGAACATAAGTTAAAAAATAACTTTTGGGTACTATATTACCACATACCCTTTAAAAGAGTTTACAAAGGGTTAAAAATACTACTGATAGTGTGAGTTGTAAATCAAACCACGCCCAGCCTCCCCCCCACCCGGTCCTTATATCTTATATGTTATATATATGGTATTGATCTATATATAATTTAGTAATCTGTTAACATCTCAAGTCAATATTATTTCTCAGTATAGATTATCATTTGGATTATAAAAACATAGGCATATAATATAAAATGTTCTTTATTATAATACATCTTGATATACACCTCCAGTATAATGTACTGGGACTATTTAAAAACAAAGTTATTCACATCCTATAATAATAAGGGCGAACATTATAATCCAATAGGGTACATAACTCTTGATGGTAAGGAATATTAATAATATTGGAGTATTATAAAATCAAATATTAAGGCCATAACCCTTTAATAAATACACGATAATAATATATAAAACTACCAATATAATGAGTCCAGATCCCGAAGAGTTCAGGCATGTAATAACTTTATCCACGAGTTGTCCAGCAAATGTTATTAAACAAATCTACAGCCAGTTTTATAAATTTCATACGATTTTACTTCTAAAAGGGGGAAGTGTATTTCTTAGCTTTTAAACAATCGAAGAATTAACTTTAGAAAAAATTGTGAGGTTGATAATTCTTTATACAATACCATCTTTATGGATATACAACCATAAATACATATATTTTTAGATTTATAATATAATCTCTACACTTGGCATTTCTACTTCCTGTCATAATATGATTGACACTGTATGTATACTAATGACAATTTACTTCATCGAAAACATGATTATAATAGAACCTCATGTAGACCTTAAAACTCTTATATTTTACGCTTGGAGACTGTTAAAATCTTTCTTTTTTTTTAATAATCTCTTTTTATTGTGGTTCTCTAGCCGACGAAGGGACAGAGGGGGACGAAGTCACCCTCTCTTGTCGTCCCCCAAGCGATAAGGCCAAAGAAACTTAACCCCGACTCTACTATCCATTCGCTCTTTTGTTTACCCGTGAAACCCTTGTTGTATTTCGCAAATATATATGTTTCAACAAATATTAATTCATACAATGCGAGTCTCTTTTGCGTGCTCTAAAGTACCGCGCCGGCATTAAAAGCGGCAAAATCTTTATCGATATTCTTCACAAAATAAAAACTTTGTATAATATGATTACATTGAAGAATGCATTGAAAAAATTTTAATTTAATATTATAAACAAAAAGCCGTATTATGTTTTTTCACATCAATAAATATCTATTATTCATATTAATTTATATTAAACCTTCCTCTGCGGTTTAAGAAAAATTATATCTACAGGCTTTATAGAATTTACTAAAAACATGTGATATATATTTATCGCAATGTAGCTGTTATAGTTTTCTGAGTTACTATGCATTCTGAGCATCTCTTACTGTTTATATGCTGACCGGCAATAGGATAAAGTAATAACTTGAGACGTTGGCTTTAACCATGACATACGTACCTTATACACATTTTTTTTTTCAATAATAACAATATACTCTTACATATTAATACACTGTAATTTTTACAGTATATAATATATCATTAGCATACAATATAAACATAATAAAATAAATTTATCATAAATATACTACTAACTCCATAACAATAAATAATGCTATAATAATATATACGTATAACATAAATAGTTTTCATCAATCAATTAACAAGCTAACATTATTCATATCCTTGGGAACTTTGGTTAAATAAATATATATTATCACTAAATACTCAAGGACTCAAAAACCTATAACATACCATATTAAATGATATCGTAATAAAGTAGCTTACATTAACAAAGTTTTACTCCATTATACTTATAATCAAGCACTTATATAAGTTATATAAGTTTAAATAATACATAGAATTAAATCAGTAAATATATATATATCGAACATATAGTATCGAGAAAGCTGTAATATATGGTATTTACTAACTGGTTTTACTATTAGAGTTAATCTAATTTAACTCAGAGTGTATACGAGGATATAATATATGTGTTACCAAGTCTCCTTTCCCCCATTATATATTCAATAACCATATACGTACTAACATACCCTATGGATTCTTGGTATTGTTCGTTTAGAAATCCATTACGCCTAATAATAACTACTTATGATTCTTGTTATTGGTGTTACCCGTTTATTCGTAAAACATTAAGGTAAATACATTCCCAGACTTGTTTAATACCGGGTTTACAGAATTGGAGCCGGAGCCAGAGTAAACAAAATTTATTTAAATAAAATATTTTTAAAATTCTGAAGGCCCCATAACTGTATGATGTTTATAAACAAATAAAATAAATCTTTTATTTTTAAGTTTATTATATATTTCCTAACTATTTATTTTGATATTTTTTTATTTATTAGTTTTTATTTATTTAATATACCTTAATTTTAATTTTATTTTACCTCTTGAAATAACCTTTAATTGTTTTTTTAACTAAATAAAAAATTTTTTTATCTTATATATTTTTATTTTAATATTAAATAATCTGTTTTAAGATATTTATTATTTGGTATTAGATTCGTTCTCTCTAGCAGCATAATAGATTCACCTAAACCGGGCTTAGGTAAATGATATCTCCAAGGGTGGAGAAACGGAGAGAGCTCTCCCTAGATTCATCCTTTCTCAAATCTCCTAACACAAATCATTCTCTCAATACTCGTGGTCCTGTAACCTTTTCTTTTACGGATGAGCTTATACGTATTAAACTTTCACAAAATCGTAATATCCTGAAAAATAATCCGCGAATACCAAATGTTTTAATCTTATTTTTGTATCTTCTCTATAACTTACTTTTCGACCAATGTGTTCAAGTGTCATTTTTTTTAATTTTCCTTAACTTTTTGGAGATAATTACCCTTTAATTTTAATAACCAATAACACTAAGACGTTCCACCGGGCAGTTTTTTTTGTAGTGCTTTTTAACTATGAGTGTTCCATATCTTTAGTTTAATAAACCAATCTGTTAAGGAATTGTATTATAAGAACACCTGTTAGGTACAAAATATTATAGGTCACTTTTATCGGAAGCTCATTATAATTCTTACAATAACATTTTTGTTTAGATGATCATTTTTGCCAAAATATCTAACTTTTATGTGTTTACAAAATACATAATAAAATGTATACTCTGAAAATTCAGTTATCTTCTGTTACAATCGCAATAGATTACCCCTAATCCTACTTTATGCTAGCAATGTTTCAGACAAACCTAGATAGAATATCAGTGACTATACCAACCCACCAACTCAATATATCTCTTTATTCACACATTCTTATATAAACTCTTCGCATATCAGTACTAAGCGGACTTTAAAATTTAACATAAAGTGTATTCCATAACACTTTAACTATAAACAGTAAAGTTAGATACTCTCTCCAAAGTTATGGAGTTGGAGTCAAGGTATATATGAAAACCTATTCCACAACTCAGCCAATTGAGTCTCGAGGGTAAGCAATACGACTCTATAAAGACCATTCCAATATTTAACAAAAAATAATCATTCATTAATTTCGTAATAATCATATTTTATTCATCGAAATATAGGTTAACGTAAATAGTTTCACATTAATAAAGCTTACCTATGATTTCATTATCATTGATATAAAGAATATATTAATATTCCAACACTACTAGACTCATAAATATACCTAACATACAACTCACATTATAATAAGACAATTGAAGTTAAATTGTTCCGTTTAAGTATTAGAAATAAGGTTACACTAATACTTAATATAACTATAACAGTATATAATATATATAATATGATTAAATACCTAACCTAATATATATACATATACATATATAAATAAATGCGTAACCTATTCACACTATTTTCTCCTAAGCAGTATCACTCTAACATAATACAATGTTAATTTACTATTTAACAATTATAGTTTAGATATGTATTAAATACATATATAAATTAATTATTATTACTATAACATATTAGTGCTTAATAATATATTTAATTTACATACTTGAATCAATTAGTAAATATAACTATAGTATACTTTATAACATAATAAAGTTTTCACATCAATATAATAAAGCTTAACATAGTATCATATTAACCTGAACGTAAGAAAAATTATAATGTTATTAACATACGTAATCAAAACTACATATCAAATCACAGTACGTTAAAACCTATATAGGAATATATCATATAACTCTTAGTTACAAGATGGAACAAATTATCCAACAATACTTATAAATATCACCAGCCTTTATAGTTGAAGATTATATACAATCACTATAATAAAACAAGCGTTTAGAGGATGCTGGAGGATGATGGTTACATATTACGCATCTAAGTCATACGGACTGAGAAATATATATAATATAATGCTACTTAGGAAGATATATATAATAATTAGAGTGGGTTATAATATATACATATAATCTACTTAATAATATGGATATAATTGGAGGTTACCTTCTCACTTATTCAAACTAATATATAATTTACATGGAAAGTAATAATTAAAGTAAAACTAAATAGATATTACGGTAAACTAGAGCTCTAACGGATTATATATATAACGAACCATTATATCCAGATTTCAAAAAGAGTATAATAATTATTAACATGACTCTATGTCGAAATTTATGGCAACATGAAGAATGAGACGGTATATGCAACACGAACTTAAGGCGGTGGACGGAACAAACATGGGAGCAAGAAACCATAACGGTAAAATCCAAACCAAGCCAAATGAACTCGGAAGAAAGCGCAAAGAGAAAAGCGACGATAAAGAGGCTCGCACAACTGACCTTAATATACTAAGCGGAATCACATCTCGCGTTAGCTCTGTTGTGGAGCGAAAACTAGAACAGAGAGTTGAAAGTGAGGATTCGAATAGAAGGGAATTTTTGACAAAGAAAGTAAAAGAGTTCTAAGTATTTATATAATCTATAAAATCCATAAAATCGAATAAATATATGATCCAAATAATAAATCGTATATAAATAACATATATGTTTAATTCATACCATAAACTTTAAATTAATAAAATGAGATCGAAATAATATGACAATTATTAATCACAATGATATACATAATGAATAATTTAATATGAGATTACAAATGAATACACTAATAAAAAAATAATTAGATGAAAGGAAATATATCATACGGACCTCCCCAATAATAATAATAATATGGGGAAATAAACATACTAAATTAATTATACAATTTTCTTATGAATAACTCCAGGAAATATAAAATAATCAAATACATAAATGTAATTAAAATAATTAATAATAATAATAATAATAATAATAGTAATAATACCATAAGTAATAAAACTAAGGTAACTGTAGCAAAAAAATTAAAAATAACCTATACTTTTAATCACACTTATCATACCAAAATAAGTGACAATAATACTATTCTAGAAAAATACATATAAAATCTAATAGATGATTAAATTAGTATTTACAATTTACACCAATTATATAAATAATTTTAAACCGTGGTTGAGATCCAAGTAATTTACATAGAATTACATTACATGAAACCACTCCTCAACCTCACATAAATATAAAGTGATCATATTTAATAAATTATTATAAATATAAAAAATCACCAGAAATGACGAATTTAAATCTTTCTTATGATTTTCGCTCATCAAATATTTTATAATAATCATTTAGTTTAGATAGTTAATGTAAACAGTTACTCTGAATGTATTAATAGTTACGTAAATATATAAAGGAAATAAATAAAATAGTAAAAAAATAGTAATAAATAAATTTAGGATACTTCCAAACTAATTAGATAATACAAATAACATAATTAAACCACTTAAAATATTAGATATATGAATGATGTCCCATCCACATCAAATAAATAAAATATTCCATCCAAAATGGAATATACCTCAACCACTCTCATCCATATAATAAAATCAGACCTATGAATTTAATAAATAATAAGAAATAATAAACTAGCAATAATAATATATATATGAACTAATTAAATCCAAAAAAATATAGTAATAATAACTACATAATATCCATAAATTTAATAATAATATCCAAAGAGAGATCAATAATTTAATAATAATAACCTTAAACCTAATGATTTTACAAATAATAATATTCCACAAATAAATAAATAAATAAATATAAATAATAATTAATAAATAATAATAAAATAATAATAATAATAATAATAATAATAATAATAATAATAATAATAATATAATAATAATAATAATAATAATAATAATAATAATAATTAATAATAATAATAATAATAATAATAATAATAATAATAATAATAATAATAATAATAATAATAATAATAATAATAATAATAATAATA